>MINK01173942.1:0-13169 GCA_001735545.1 Phormia regina | reverse complement strand
TAATAACGAAAAGTTTTAAAGTTCACTTTATACCTCACTTTAATTAAATTTACCTTTTATTATTACGAACATTTAAGGCAAGTTGTAATAATGGCCCTTAAGTGTTATAATTGAAAATATAGTGGTTGACAATGCAAAGGAAACTTTTTCGAAATATAAAACAAATATGGTAAAATCCTAAAGCATTAAAAAATATATATATATTTTTTTTGGTAATACTAGCAAAAAATTCATAACTTATTCAATTAAAATCTGATAATAAAAATCAAAATAAAAAGTTGGAACTGTTAGCCGCAGGGCAAATGAGGCAAATGGTCTTGGTTGTTATCGTCCTGTGAAAAAACATCTTATTTCTAAAAAGAATCGCTCAGTTCGTATTCAATTTGCAAGAGATCATTTAAATTGGACAAGACAGACATGGAATTCTATTTTCGGATGAGTCCAAATTTAATTTAATGGGAGAACATTTGTAAGACGACCAAAGGGAAAGAGATTGGACCCAAAATATACTAATAACAAGACAATTATGTTTGGTGGTGGCAATATTATGGTCTGGGGAATGTTTTTCAGGCCAAGATATGGGTCCAATTCATATTATAAAAGAGATACTATGATATAGGATACAAAACAATTTTAAACGATGTAATGTATACATACGCTTAAGAAAATATGCCGCTAGTTTGAAGATTCCAACACGATAATGACCACAAACACAATGAGGTCCATATTTTGAAGTGGCCTGCCCAATCACCAGTCCTCAAGGGAAATAGTAGATCCCAAAGTACGGACTCAAAATTACACCAGAAAGGAAGATTTATCGTCTGCGTTTACAAGGGAATGGCAAAATATTTCAAAATAGACTATTGACTCTTTAATCGGTTCAATGCATCGTCTGACTTATTCTAAACTTTAGACCATATTTAAGATAATACCTAACTTTACATAGTTTTGTCAGTCCATATTTATAAATAATTTTAATTTTATATTTGGAATTTTGTTCCATTTATTAAAGTTTAATTGTAATATAACAACATTTAACTAAATTAAGTGATTTTTTTTTTCGAATTTTTGCACTAAAAAAAATTTTCGAAATTATTTCCAATTTTTCGAACATAAAAAATGTATAAATTTTAGTTTTAAAATTAATTTAAAAAAATGTTTATTTAAATGAGGAAATTTTTTGAAAGATTTTGGCAATAAAATTAATTTCCGAAATTATTTTTCAATTTTCGAACATAAAAATTTGGAGAAAATTTAGTATTAAAATAAATATATAACGACTTTTAAGTAAAAGAGAATATTTTTTGTAAAATTAAAAAAAAATAATAATTTTCGAAATTATTTTCCATTTTTCGAACATAGAAAAAATTTATCAAATTTAGTTTTAAAATTAATAGATAACAATTATTAACTAAAATAATTGATTTCTTAAGAATTTTTGCAATAAAATAAATTTTTCAAATTATGTTCGAATTTTCGAACAAAGAAAAATTATTAAAATTTTGCGTTAAAAAGAGAATTAAAACAATGTTTATTTTAAGAAAACATTTTTTAAGTTTTTTGAAAATAAAATCAATTTTTAAAATTCCATTCGAATTTTCGAATATAATTTCTTTAAAATTTAGTTTAATAATTAAAATATAATAATTTTTTCTCAAAGAAATTAATTGTTTAATTTGAATTTTCTAACATACAAAAAATTTCTAATATTTAGTATTAAAATTAAAAAAAAAAAAAAACAAATTTTCGAAATTATTTTCGAATTTTCGAATTTTTAAATTTTTTCAAATTTATCGAATTCTAAGTTAAAATTAAAATATAATTTTTTTTACTAAATTTTTTGAGTTTAGTCAAATAATAAGTTCGAATATTCGAAAAAGATAGAAATTACATAAAATTACATGAATTAAAAAAAAAAAGAAAAAAATTCATTCGAATTTTATTGTTTTCGAAATATATTTCCGAAATTACATTTAATTTCCGAACTAGGACCAAAATTATCAAATTTCAATTTTCAAACAGTAGATATTTTTCAAAATTATTTCACAATAAAACTTTAAAAATTTATATTTAATTTAAATTTATATTTAAATAGTCATATAAAAAATTCAAATTCTTGTCAAAATTCAATAAAAAAGTGACTAAAATTTTAACCAGAAAAGAAGTTTTGAAAGATAAATTTATAAAAATTTAGACTTAAATCGACTTTCAATATTCAATACAAAAAAATTATATAAAAAATTCTTTCACACTCACCTTTAGCAAATCCAATAGAAACGGTGAAGCAGCACACAGCACGATCTTATGGGCGGGAAAACTTCGGCCACCGGCTGCCAAAGTACAATCCACCAGATCGCCATGACAGCGCAACAGCTGTATGGCCGATACCAATGAGGTGCCATAGTCACCCCAGGTAAGGGAATATAAGGAATTCATGGGCAAGGCCATCATTGAGTCCACCGATTCACCAACAGCACAAACGTCCTCAATGGGCTGTTGCTGTTGTTGAATTGGGTGGTAATAGTGGGTAATGGTGGCGAACTTAAATTAACACACCGGATATAAAAGTTTATATTTAGTTTTTGTTTTTTAATAATTTTTTGCAGTTTTTAAAGGCGCTTTTAATTAACTTTTGTTGCCTTTTTATCTCTATATTAATTTTTTTTATAATAAAACGTTTTAATTAATAAATTATTTAATTTTAAACAGCGTCCGTGGCTGTTTTTTTAAGGTTTTTATTAACAACACTTTATTTTTTTATTAATGTTTTTTAACACGCTCTGGTGTGTACTCTGAGTATTTGTATATACACACTCATACACAATAAAGGGAGTTTTTTTTAACTATTGCATACACTCTGTTTTTTAGTTAAGAAACTGTAAATAAGAAAAAAATTATAAGCACACACAAACATTAGGAAAATAATTTATATTTATTGTTTAAATAGGGGTAATAATGTATAACACTCTTGCTTTCTCTCTCTTACTCATTTAAATGTAAAGGAGAATATTTTAATTTTTTCATTTATTTTTAGGCAAACACCGTTATTATGTGAGTATTTATATTTAAATAAAATAAAAAGAGGGGAAATAAATGAGAGAAAGAGAAAGGAGAGTTTATTTATTATAAAACGAATATTTTTTGGGGGGAGTGGGGGGAGGTTAATATTTGGGTTTTTTTAGTAAATGTTTCATTAATTTTATTTTCTTTCTAGAAATATTGCGCAGTGTTTTAACGAAAAATTTAATATATTTTTTTAAAACATATTTAATTTAAAGGGAGAATAATTATTATTGAATAAAAGAAAAGTTTTTGAAATAAAGTAAATTCTTTTTTTCTTATTATTTTTGTACTGTCATGCATATTTGATAATGCCACGTCCTTTATTTTGTTAGAGGAAAATTTTTATTTTCTTTTTTTTTAATTTTTAAAATAAAACATATTTATTATTTCCCGCTTTTTAGTTTTTTTTATTAATAGGCCTCAAATAGTCTATTCTTATTATTGCTTTTTTTATTCTCATGAGTACTCAAAAAATCACTTCACTAAAAAATCTTGTTGAAATACAAATTTCTTTTTTTTTTTGTACCTTTCAGTTTCACAAAAAAGAAGAAACACAAAATAAATCTCACCGGAGATTTAACTTTTTAAAGCGCGCTCACAACTACTCGCCAACGTTGAAAATTTTCTACTAAAAATTGAGTTTTTAATAAATTCCCTGAAAAGTCATACGATTTTGTACTCGTCGTTTATAATCGCTCGCTCGGTCGTCTCACCATCGTCAGCAACTATAAAAGTATGTGTGTGTGTAAATTTCTTGTTATATATCCATTTACTTTTGTTGTTGTTATTATTGTTATTTAGTATTGTATTTTTAATGGGAGCAAGATGGCTGACGCTCTTCACTATTCTACAAACAATAAAAACAACAACATTAAATAATAGCTTTGTACAAAACACATACACTTTACTACATACATACATACGAAATTGTATAAAAGAGGTACAGTCAGAGTCAGTCATTCATATTATGCTCGTGTTTTTTTCTGCTAGTTGTTGTTGTTGTTTCTTTTTTCTTATTCTTTTTTCATAATACTCTACTAATTGTTGTTGTTTGCTTGCTTGCTTATAGTTAATATTAAATATTTGGCATTGCCAGTTTTGAATTTTTGTTTAAAGAGAAATTTAATGTCAACTCTAATAAAGAAAAAAAAACTTCCTCTATCTTTTCATATTTTGTTGTTTATTTTATCTTTAACCACGTTGAAATTCAAAATTCTTTTCTTCATGAGCATTTACCCAAAGAGTGAAATTTTATTTATTGGGTTAAATGTGACTGACTCTGGCTCTAAATTCGTTTTAGAAAATCTGCTTAATAACTTATTGTTGTTGCTTACTAAAATAGAGATACTAACGAAACAAAAATTAGATCTCTTCTTGTTATTTTTGCTGTTTATAAAGGGAGAGCGAGTAGTAGTAGTAAGTAGAATATTCATTTTTTCAGGTTCACATTTGTTTTGATAGAAAATCGGGGGAAAAAATCCAATTGCAATTGGAGAAATTTTTGTCATCATAAGCCGGTGTATTGAAAATGAAAAGTTTATCTCAATTTTGTTTTAAAAAATCTCTGTTTACATTTTTTCCCATTAAGCGTTTTTTGAGCATAAAGAAATATTTTTTGAAAAAAAAAACAACAATAATAATAATTTGCATTATGTCTAGGTTAACCGCAATTTGTGGAAAAAAAGAAAAAAAAAATTATATGAGAATTATTTTCCTTATCAGTTTATAAGAAAGAAATATTTAATTAAATAGATTCTTATAAAAAAAAATAATTTTTTAATAAAATTTAAAAAAATAAATCGAAAATTATAATTTAATTTTAGTAAATTCAAGGGCAATTTAGTAAATTCAAGGACAATTGCTATATGAACCTAAAATTTATATTATCAAATTCAAAAAGATCATTTGACATTATAATAATTTTTCAAAAATATCAAGGTTTTTATATAACATTGTTATCTAAATATCAGCAGTAATTTTTAAACAGAAAAAAAGTTTTAAAATTAAAAAAAATCCAAAACTTATCTCTTTAGTAATCCTTGAAAAAAAATCTTAATAAAAGGTTTACACGAGACATTTGCATTAGGACAAATATTAATCTCCTAAGAATTATAACGTATAATCCAGTTTTATATTATTTCAGCTTTACGAATGTTATCAATTTTTTGTCAAAAGTTTGTCATAATAAATCATGGAAAAAAGTATCAACAACAATCAAAATATCCTTTACCAAGCAATGGCAATACTTTATCTTGTCAGAGCTGAAGCACTAACAATTTAGTTTCCACGTTACAATAATACTGACATTTGTCCTGATAACACTTTGTCAGGTTAATAATTAAAGTTATTATATAATTGTTTAGTCTCTTGTTTAATCCATATATAAGAAAAATTCTTTTTTTTCTAGCTCGATATTATTTTAATGCATAATTTACCTGTTGGAATCTTATTAAATTAGTTTAGGATTCTCCCCAGAAAAAAATTCTCCTTAAGGAAAATCTTTCTCTCAAATAATAAATTCGCTCTCCAAAACTAAAATGAATCTCTTTGCAGCTTGTGATTCAATTACTGGAGATTTTTTTCAAAATATTTTGACAGTATTATGAGAAATTTTTTACAAATATTTTCTCTCTATTAGATGAAGACTTGTTGGAACCATTTCTAAAAAGATATTCAATCAAAAATTGCTCAACTCAAAAATTGCTAACTCAACTTTAGTAAGTCTAAACTAAACACTATAGTCTTAACAAAAAATTATAGTCTAAACTATAGACTATATTCTGAATTATAGACTATAGTCTAAACTATATGCTGGACTATATTCTAAAGACTGGAATATAATCTAAACTATAGATTGGAATAGAGTGTAATTTATAGAATATTTTCCAAACCTTAGAATAGTTTATAGTGTAAACTAGAGAATAGTTTATAGTATTGACTATAGAGTAGTTTATTATCAAAACTATACACTAGAATTTAGTCTAAAATATAGACTAAAATAAAAACTAAACTATATCTAAACTAATAGACTAAATAATTAAATTATAGACTATAGTTCGAATTGTAGGATAGTTTATAGTCTATAGTACTAAAATATAAACAAATCTATGGAGTAGAATATAGTCTAAACCATAGACTAGAATATATTATAAACCATAGATTAAATTACAGACTAGAATATAGTATAAATAATAGGCTACAGTCTAAACTATTGGCTGGTCTAAGCTAATATAGTCTAATGTATAGACTAGACTATATTTTAAGCTGTAAACTAGACTATACTTTAAGATACAAACTATAGTCTAAACTATAAACTAAACTATAGATAATAGTCTAAAGTATAAACTATAGACTGGAATATAGTATAAACTATTGACTGGTCAAAACTAGTCTGTAGTCTAAACTATTTACTAGACAAAAGACCAGTCTAAACTATGGACTAGCCCATAGTCTACACTAAAGACTAGCCTATTGTCTAGTTTATAGGATAGTCTATAGACTAAACTATATACTTGACAAAAGATCAGTCTAAGCTATAAACTAGGCCATAGTCTAAACTATAGACTTGCCTATAGTCGAAACCAAAGATTAGCCCATAGTCGTGGTCTAAACTATAGAGTAGAATATAATTTAAACTATTGACTGGAATATACTCTAAACTATAGACTAAAATGTAGGCCAAGACTAGAATCTAATCCGAATTTTAAACGAGAATGTAGTCTAAATTATAGACTATAGTTTAACTGTAGAATAATTTGTAATCTTGACTGTAGTCTAAACTATGTACTAGACTATAAATCCCAGTCTATGCTATAGACTAGCTTGTTGTCTAAATTATAGACAAGCCTATAGTCTAAACTATAAACTAAGCTATTGACTGGAATATAGTCTAATGTATAGACTAGAATATAGTCTAATGTATAGATTAGAATATAGTCCAAATTATATACGAGAATATAGCATAAATTATAGACTATAGTCTAAACTGTAGAATCGTTTGTAATCTAAACTATGAACTAGATTATAGTCTAAGCTAGACTAGTCAAAACTATAGAGTACCATACGTTTTTAATAAAATTTTATTTTTTATTCAGATCTCAGTTCATATTTATATTCATATGAACTGAAGGCTAATTAATGAAGACAGGCGCAGATCCACGAGGAGTTACAAAATGGAAATTTCCCTCCCCAAAATGAAAACTTTTAATAAAACAATTGTTGTAAAACATAAAATTTAAGGAAATAGTTGTGAAAATCATTATATTTTCCTCCCCCAAAAGCTTGAGCTGAATCCGCGCCTGAATGAATAATAGTATAAAAAAATTTTGACACTAGCTTTTGAACCGTTACATAGGCGTTATCAGGATACTGCGGGCATTTAGATTTATTTGAACATTTTTCAATATTTTCTTTAGAAAAATATTTATTTCTTTCAATTAAAAATTTCAAGTTTTCAATATTTTCATTTCAAAATATTTCCCTCCAAAAAAAAAAAAAAAAACAACTTTTGTACGTATTTCTACAACTACAAATTTCTGGTTTGGAATTTAATATATTCCGTTCAGATTTTTGTTGTACTTCATGTACTGTTGGTTAGTTGGCTGTCCAGCCAAGAAGACCAAAATAAACTGTTTGTCTGTTGTGTGCAATTTCACCCAAAACTCATAAATGTTTATTTTATCATCAATTTTCTATATTAAAAGAATAAATGTATGAGTATTTAGTGCTCGCATGAGGTAAGAGGTTTATTTTTGTTGTATTATTAAGTATTTCAATCTCATTGTGAGGTGGTGTTTTTATATTTTTTTACTGTTGTTGTTATTATTGCATCTCAATCTTCTCGAACAAAATGTTTTTACAAAAACACAAAACTAATTTCTGTACAAAACGCTCTATTTTTTTGGTGAGGCATGGTGGTGTTTTATGTATGAGTTTCTTTTAAAACTCTTCTTTTTTTCCGGAGGAACGGATGAATTGGGAAAAAATACAATTTTGACTTAAAATCAAACATATCAAATAGTCAGCCTACACTCAGCACATTTTTTTTTTTTTTTCAACGAGATACGAGAATCAGACTCGACAACAACAAAAATAAGAAAATAAAATCTAGAGGGAGTATAAGTAAAAAAAGAGGGTTCATAGCTCTGGTTGAATAGCAACAAAAACAATAAAGTTTCTTTTTTTTTGTTTTTGTTTCTCGCCATAATAAAGGAAAAATACAAAAATTTAAGAGGAATATTTAGTTAAAGCAAATGCTTTCAACTCTCAAGCAGTGAAATCTTATAAGAAATTGTTTTGTTATTTTATAGTTAGGTTGCTTTTGTTGTTGTTGTTCAAAAGACTATAATTTTTATTTTTAAAATAAAACAAAATAACCCTCAGTTCAGAGAATGGAGGGCAATGCTGTCTGTCTCTTTGTCCGTCCGTCCATCTATTCATTTATTCATCCATACGTTTATGCGTCTCATTCTCGTTTATATTGTTGATATGGTCTTTAGCTGTTCGAATATTCATACGATGTTATTGTTGTCGTTGTCATCGTTCGGAATCACAAAAAAATTTTTTAGAAACTCTTTAGCTTTTGACTAAAAATTCACGTACAAATAATAAACGTCGGCAACAAAACGTAAAATACAAAAAATAAAGAAAAATTCAAGTGAAAAAAATATGTAGTATTTTTTTTTTTATAAAAGTTGTAGTTAGTTGTTGCACAAACAAACATTTGACGGTAAATGTAAACAGTGTGGCTAACTAATGTTAAAATTAAATCTTTTCAAAACTAAGAGAAATTAATCGTATTATTAATATGAATATCAAATGTAAATTATATGTCCAAATTGATCAAGTTTATTGAAGGAGTGTAATATTCTTAAATTGAACGTCCAAAATTTATGGTGATCGGAAGAATTACTCATATTTATAATATGACTATAATATAGTCTAAATTCTGAAATTTGTGTCTTTAGTTAACCTCATTTTTTTTAACTCTGATATATTTTTCTCTAAAGAAATCTTTTTCTAGCTTCAAAATACACTGTGGACCAGAATCAAACATTTTTGGAATTTAATCTGTTATTTCTAATCGACTGATTAGATTTATATAAATTTTCACATGGACGCGTAGTGTACAATTTTTACTTTGAAAGGAGGTTTAAAAAGCCCTTTTAGGAATGGAGCTACTGAAGCTCAAAATGGGGTATCTCTGAAATAAATTTTTATCGCTTGTCAAATTTGTGTTTATTAGCCGACTTAAAATAGTTTTATTCATTCATTATCCGAAATTTTTAAAACTCTCGATAAGGCTTATATAACAACATGTTTGTGTGTGCTATTTATCTCATATAGTTTTTTAACTATTTGTATTTATAATATATAAACTCAATTTTCTATTTTGTTCTAAAATCCCAAATTTTGAATCTACAAACAGAATGGAATTTTAGAAACTTTAATATTTTATTTATAATTTGTAATAAATGTTGATACTTTTCTAAGCACCCCATAGACACATACTGCATAAGCTCATGCAATATCAATGGTAAAATTGAGAGAGCTTTACTATGTATGTGACACACGTATAGTTTTCTATACGTTCTATACGCTCTCTTATGAAGTTTAAGTCTATGGAGAGCTTTAGGATTCGCTCTCAGGAAAATGGGAATTTTATTATACCCTTCAGAACAGGTAGAAAAGATATACAGTGCTGTGCAGAGCAAATATAAATATAGACAGACAAATTACTAAAAACTACAACGGAATAAATATAATTTTATTTATTTCTTTTATGTAGCAGAAAATATGGCAGCTCTGAATACATAAACCAACCGATAAAAGTTAATGGTCAGATGTTCCTAACTTTAGCTTACTGCTCACTTTTGGCCTAACTTATACTTATAACAACCAAAACATCCCAACTTTAGTTATTGGAAAATTATAATAGATGACATAAACCCTAAGATTTAATATATACTATGCATAAAGTCCACTGAAACTTTTTTCAAGAAATCACAGGCTAAGCAAATTTTCGATGCTCACAAAAAAGCTTACTCAACAATGTTCCTTATTTTATTACTGTTTTTTTAAAGGAAGCTAAATAAATTTTATACAAATTGTTTTCTTCCTAAAATCAACAAAATTAATCATATTAAAAATGAAATGGACTTTATTTAATTTAAAACAATTTTATGCACTATGACTGAATACCTAACGCCACCCAATCCCGTATAATGCTGAGGTGTCCACTTTAAACCGCACTGTACTATATAATTTTCTTAGAAATCTAATCAAATTTTTATATTTTAAATATCGTTTATGAAGCCCACCCATAACAGATATGTATAACATATAGATTAAACAATTGGAAATCCTTTCGAGAATTTTGTTATTGAAATTCAGCGAGATCGGTTTATATATAGTAGAGATATGCCTAAAAGAAGGTAAAATACTACGAAAAAAATATTAAAATAAGAAAAAAACAATTGACATAATCTATTTACGTACGTCATTCGGCGTTTCAAAGTTGAAAATTTTTCATCTTTCGACATACATATGTAGCCGAATATAGACCTCGATCTCGTTATTTAAAAAATTGTCTTTTTTCAAAATGTGTAAAATTAAAAAAATGACATAAATATTAAACTACCTTTAAACGCTAAATTAGCATACTTGTTATTCATAGAGGCCACCACCATCATCATTATATTAAATAAAACATAACAAAAAATAATAATAAAATAAAAAAAACATTAACATGTTATGCCATACAGTACAATAGCAATCATACATTCAGTTTTTTTAAAACAAAGCTGCCAGAAAGTTAAAAGAAAATAATATTGTAATTATTTCTTTAACTTAAAAATTAATTTTTTTATCTAAATAAATTATAATAACAAAAGTAAATTTTTAGATGTGGCAAATATGTACATAGTATGTATGTATTAATGAACATATTGAATTTAAAGCTGCCATATTAAATTTCGTTGAATATTTATTAATTTTATTTCTTTAATTTTAAAAATAAAACACGTTTTTATCTCCTTAAAAATTTACATTTTTCCTCTTATCTGGCATCACTTTTTTTTGCAAACGACCGACAAGTCAACAACGAACCAACAATCATCCATTATTAAAACTTTATACAGTACTTTGGCCCCATCATACTAACAAAAAACAAAAAACTCTAAAACTAAACAACAGAGAAACTTATAACGTAACCAACAACAACAACAAACTGCGACTTGCTCATATACACAATATCAAATACAAACGAAAGAGCAACAACAAAAAACGAAAAACTAGCACGCCATACAAAAATAACAACAAAAATAATACTCATGCACATACACATACGATGTTGTCGAGAATAATAACAAAAAACAGCAAGTTTTAATGTCTATTCCGACAAAATATAATGAGATACGGGCATAAAGCAAAAGTTGTTGTTGTTATTATTTTTTTTTGCTTTCAACAGTCACGAATTTTTTTAATATCATGTTTTTTTTAAATGTAAAAAGAGTTGCCAAGGTTTTTGGAAATTATTTTAAGGAAGGGAAATAATTTAAGCTATTTCTTTATATACAGTTAGGGACAAAATTGTTCACAAAAGTTGTGATTATAGATATATCTAAAAAAGATGGTTCACATACATAAGTCTGGCAACTCATTTGCTTTTATGTTGACATAATATTTGTTATTGTTTGGTAAAATTTTTTTGGAGTATCGTTACTTTTTATTAAAATATTGAACAACTAAATACACGTGTGTGAACATTTCTGACTCTTAGTTGTTTTTTTTAATTATATACTTTTTTAAATAATAATATATAAGCCATTTTTCGTGATTTTTTTATAATGTAAGTAAAAAATATGTTTAAATGATATTTTAATAAATTATTACATTTTTAAATAATTTATTTAGCTTTTTATAATGGGAAAGGCTAAGACTCCCCTATTGAAACAAAATGTGGAAAAAGACATAGTGGAAGGTATCCCATATCGCGAAATCGCTAAAAAAAATATAATTTATCGATAGGATTAGTAAGTAAAATAAAGACACAAAATAGTTAAAGCTCCACAGGAAATAAATCCGGTCGTCCAAAAAAACTTTCTCCTGTTGATGCTCGAGAGGCTCGTCGATTGATTATGTCGGGGAGGTTACTACAGCTGTTGAGGTCACACAAATACTCAAACAAGAATAAAATTTGAACGTAAGTTCCAAAACAGTTCGAAGATATTTGAAATCCAGCGGGCTCGCGTTAAGAGCAAAACTTAAAAAAAAACATATTTAAGTGAACAAAATCGCAAAAAGCGATTGAATTTTGCCAAAAAGTACGAGCATTTTACGACAGACGACTGGATGAGGGTAACTTGGCCAGATGAGACTAAAATCAATCGGATGGGCACCAATGGACATGGGTTGATAAAGGAGTTGGCGTCCAAGAGCGAAATATTATTAACACAATGAAATTTCGAGGTGGATCACTAATGGTTTGGAGCTGTTTTCGTGGGAAGCAGATTGGTGTACTACGCCGAATAATTGGTAGAATGTGTGCCAAAGACTATAACACTATACTTGAAGACTCATACATGCCAAGTCTGGATATATTTGGTTTAGAGCCGGGTCAGGATGGCATCTTCATGCAAGACAACAACCCAAAGCACACTGCCGGTATTACTAAAAAGTGGTTTGAAGATAATGGTATTAAACTTTTAGATTGGTCTCCCCAGTCTCCGGATTTAAATCCGATTGAACACCTTTGGTCAATCTTAAAAAGGAAAATATTCGCAAAAAAGACCCACCAAAAAACCCTCAATGAACTTTGGGAGCGTTCTATTGAGGCGTCGGTAAATATTGACCCACAGGTACTAACAAATCTCGTAAATAGTATGCCAAAAAGAATAAAAGCTGTTAAAATTGCAAAAGGAGGACACACAAAATATTGAGAGCCAAAAACTTTAAGATTTTCGTCAAGAGTTATAATTGTTCACAGCTAAGGCAATGAAACTTTCGTAGTTTAAAATATGAATTTAATAATTTAAGTTAGTTTTATCTTTTTTTTATTAAAGCATAATGTAAATATTAAAATGAATTTCAAAAATTTTATTAAAAAC
>MINK01173941.1:0-15126 GCA_001735545.1 Phormia regina | reverse complement strand
GTCCACTATATTGATCCAAATCGATTGTTTTGTTAAGGTCAAAAATTTGCTTTAATTACAGCTTATTTTTCAGCCATCGTATAGCTTTAATTACAGAAATGAAACAAATGTCAGCAGTTCTATAAAAGCAACAATATGACGATTTCATTACTTTTTATAAATGGGGGCTGAGCAAATAAGCTAACCGCGAAAATATCTTAAAGCCCAACGACTGAACAAAAATTCATCGTATCGCAATCAGCTGTTTCAACACGTCTTGTGCAAACGTGTGTATGTAGCCATTGACAAAAAAATTCTAGGTAGCATATCGCAAAAATCGATTGAAATTAGATTTTTACGTAGCTACGAAGCTTTTCGACAACCCTGTACTTTCTTTTTCTTGCAAAATAACCAAAGAACAGTGTTGTTTACACAATTAATGTTCAAAAACAAATGATACGTTTACTTTTGTTGACTAGTTGCCCAAAATGTTTCACGCCACTTTTCTTCATTCTACGTTGCGTTGAAAAGTTGATTGGTTGGCCCTTTAAGTGCAGAATACAAAACTTTACAGGAGAAGCATTTTTGTGATTGTTTAAAACCTTTTTATATGTATGAAAAATGTCACGCTATAAATCTGAAATTTTGACAGATAAAATAAATGATTTTAAATTATAGATTTGGAAAATCTGGTTGGTTACGATATTTTCGCGGTTAGGGCTCGATAAATTGTGTTTATATGAAGTTATCTTTACTATAAAGATGATCATCTGGTTCAGGTCACCTGTTTTAATTCGCCTTGCTCTTAAATAAATTAATAAATGTTGTTTAATATTATTAAAATAATTTTTAATTAAGTATATTAATTATTGACGTTTTCATATCTTTATGCAGAAGAATTTCCTTTGTTACCCCTCCCCCATAAATCCGCTCCTGTATAGACAATATTTATATATGTTGTATGTGAGTTTACTTATTACTAAACATATTGCCACTCTTTTTGGCCCGAGATACAAATACGTTTTTGTTGTTGTTTTTGTTTTTTAATCATTATGTGGATATACGATATACATTTATACATATTTTACCCAGATAATTTTCTATAATCTTCATTTTGAATTGTAGCCTACAGTGTCTCGTGCATATGAGCGCTATATGAAATGTTATAGCAGTAGGTGACATAATAGTGCAGAAGAAAATTTGAAAAACTAAAGTACTTTTTCCACATAAAATTTTTGCTTAAAAGTATGAGTTTAAAGGCAAATAATTGATGAAAATATGGCTACCTTCGATGTTTTTCCAACTCAAGTAAATCTCATACTTTTCTCAAACACACTGAGAAAGTACATACTCTAACAAAACGTACCTTATTAACTACACCACAGTTTTAAGAAAACGATATACAGAATTTTATTTTCTATTTAGCGTATCTTCCAGTCATCCATTATCTTTCATTATTAATTTTGTTTGTTTTAAATTATTATTACTTTAACGTACATATCTTTTAGATTTATATTCGCAAATAAAATTGCTCATATTATACATTTTGTTTGGCATAATGTTTGTGTTACATTTAGTTACAAACAAAATTTTTCAGGTTCAAAATCGCGTGTGGGTTTTTCGTCTTCTTGTCTTTTTTCTTGAATTTCTTGTTGGCAAAAAAGGTGTAAAGTACAAACAAAACAAAAAATGTACTTTAAACTAAAGTTGATCTTAATAAGTTTATAGCAATTACTTGTATGAGGGTAATGTACCAGTATATATGTAGTATATGCAAAACTCTTAAGAAAAAGGTGTGAATATATAGTAGCGAATAAAAATACTAAAACATGTTAAAAACATATAAATCTGCAAACGTTTAAGAAAAAACCACTCAAAATTTGTTAAAAACATAAAAAAAGTAATTAAAAGAAAATAACGTTATGAGCACTTAGCATGAATGTGTTACATTTTTAACACCCAACTGAATTTTCAACAATCTGGCATCCTAAATAAAAAGGAATCTCCTCTCTTGTGCCTTTGGAAAACCGTTATTTTTTATAAAACCTTTCTATTAACCCTAAAACGTGTTTGCATTAATTTTAGCTTATTAAATACTCTTTTATTATTATTTCAATATTTCAATTTTTATTTGCTGTCATTATAAATTTTCATGATTGCAATAAATTGTGATTAATTTTTAGCTTGTGTGTAGTTAATATTAATTTTATAGACCCGTTTTATATTGAGGCGTTGTTCATTTATAATATTTTCTTTTTTACGCACTTTTTTTATTTAGTTGAATAGTTTACATGGCTCATTTAATTGAATTGAAATGCGTAAAATCCAGTTTTAGTTAAAAGTCATTTTAAAGAAATTATGTATATGTTTTGACTTTGTACATAAAATTTCACTTTCAAACAAATTTGATTACAATGTTTTAATTGATTTTATGTTTTTGGTGAAATAACATAAAACAAATTAGATTTGTATTAATTTTGTTGGCATAAAATTTCTTTTTATGGGAAATACTTGAATTCTTTCATTTGCAAACATTTTCGATAAATTTTGGTTTTTAGGAAATTTTTGTTTAAAATTACTTTTAATTGAAAATTTTGTTACATTTTCAATTAAAAGTAATTTAATTCCTTTTCATAAAATAATTTTCAAATTTCTTCTCTGTTTTAAATTTTCCTTTATAGGAAATTTCCCTTAATCGGAAATTTAAAATCATTAAAATATCTTTTTACAAAAAATTTTCTATAAAACTTCTTTTTATAGAAAATTTCCTTTACAATTTCCTTTTATAACTTATTTTCTTTAATTTTTTTAGAAAATTGCCTTTTGATTTCCCTTTTAAAGGATATTTTCTTTTAAATTTCTTTTTATAGAAAATTTCTTTAAAATTTGCTATATAGAAAATTTCTTTTAAATTTCTTTTTATAGAAAATTTCTTTAAAATTTTCTTTATAGAAAATTTCTTTAAAATTTTCTTTATAAAAAATTTCTTTAAAATTTTCTTTATAAAAATTTCTTTAAAATTTTCTTTATAAAAAATTTCTTTTAAATTATCTTTAAAATTTTCTATATAGAAAATTATCTTTAAAAAATTTCTTATATTCCCTTTTCTAGGAAAATCTTCTTTTTATGAAAATCTTCTTTTAAATTTCCTTTTATAGAAAATTTTAAAGATAATTTTCTTTATAGAAAATTTAATTTTTTATATGAATTCATTTTTTAAATTTCTTTTTATAGGAAATTTTCATTAAAATTTCTTTTTAAGGAAATTTTCTATAAAATTTATTTTTAAAGGGAATTTTCTATAATTTTTTTTTCTTCTATAAATTTTTTTCTAAGCGAAATTTTCTATAAAAATGTTTTAAATTAAATTTCTTTTTAAAGGGAATTTTCTATAAAATTTCTTTTTTAAGGAAATTTTCTATAAAATTTATTTTTTTTTTTTTTCTATAAATTTTTTTCTAAACGAAATTTTTTGTAAAAATGCTTTAAAGGAAATTTTCTTTAAAATTTCTTTTCATAAAATTTATTTTTAAACGAATTTTTTTATAAAAATTGATTTTCTTTAAAATTTCCTTTTTTATGAAAGTTTCTTTAAAATTTCCTTTTATACGAAATTTTCTTTAAATTTTCCTTTTATAGGATTTTTTTTTAAATTTCCTTTTATAGGAAACTTCCTTTTATAGGAATTTTTCTTTAAAATTTCTTTTATAGGAAATTTTCTTCAAAATTTCCTTTGGAAGAAATTATTTTTATAGAGTTTTTTTGAAGAAAATTTTCTTTATCTTTCTTTCAAATTTTTTTATAGCAAATTTTGCTTAGAATTTCCTTATATAGGAAATTTCCCTTAAAATTGCTTTATATAGGAAATATCCCTTAAGAGGTTTTTTAGGAAATTTTCTTTTTAAAAAAATGTTCCTTTATATATTTTTTTAAAATTTTAAAGAAAATGTTCTTTCTTAAAAAAGTCTTTTTAGAGGAAATTTTCTTTCCTTTAGTATTGTTTTTAGAGAAAATTGTGTTTAAAATATCTTTTAAGAGAAAATTTTCCTTAAAATACCTTAAGAGAGAAATTTTCTTTAATATATTTCTTAAGAGCAAAATTTTGTTCAATATCTGTTAAGATAATTTTGTTTCAATTTCTTTAAAAAAAATTCGTTTAGAATTCATTTTTATGGAAAAAAAACTTTAGTTTCTTTCTATAGAAATTATTTTAGAATTTCTTTTTTTTAGAAAATTCCTTTATTTCTTTAATTTAATTTCTGTTAGAAAATATTCTTTCAGATTTCTTTCACAGAAATTTTCCTTGCCTTTTTAGAGGAAATTTATTTTTATTTAGATCTTTGACGACTTTTTTTCTATCTTTCTTATAAATCTTGATATGATCGATAAATTTTTAATTTTGTATTAATTTCTTTACAGCACGCAATTTAAGAAAAAAATCAATTTAAAAATTTAAAAATCACAGCATGTGCAAATTCATACGTATTTTAATTAAATTATATAAAAAATCCCTTTTCTTTCTATTTCTGCATGAAGCACGCACAGTGATCTCATCGACATTACCAATAAAATTTTTTAAAATTAAGTCATAATTTCTTAAATTTCCTACAATTTTTTTTATTTCTTATTTGAACTCGCATACATTGTTGTCTCATTAATATTCTTCTTTTCTACTTTTATTTGATTGAAAAAGATCAAGCGACAGGCAAATAGAAAAAAAAAACTAGTTTATATTTTGGGCAAAAGATCATTAGATCATGAATAGCAATAAACAAATAAACACCTCAAACAAATGAAAAAACGTTGTGGAACAAAGAGAGTTTAAAATGAAATTTGAAAATTTTCTAACGGTCAGTATAAACAATTAATTAATGTTAAGAATTAGCATTAGTAATTAGAAATTATTTTATTTTCATCAATATATAAGTAAATTATTTCATAATTTATTATTATATTCTAAAATTAACATATGTTTGCTTATTTTCTAATGTTTTTTAGTTTTAAACTTGGCGATTTTTTTAAGAAACTCTAATAGGCATCATTGTTATCTTCCACAAACAGAGAGCTTTAAATGAGCCACTCTCTTTCTCACTTTACAATTCCTGCTCATTGTTTTGTTTTTTTCTGTGAGTGTTTTTGGTGTTGCTGTTATTCTTCTTCAAGTCTTTGTTGTTGATTTTTCAATGCTAAACAACAACAAAAACATACATAGTTTTTTATGTGCAAAAATAAAAACAAACAAAACTGTAACAAGTTGTGCCACAACAACAATAACAAAACAAAAGAAGTTTCTGCACAACAGATCATTTTTTACTTTATTATTATTATTTTGTTTCTTTATTTTCTTAATTTCATTTTCATCCACACAAAGCTTAGTGTTGTTGTAGTTGTCATTTGTGTACATCTGTTTTGTTTTTTTGTTGGTTTATTTGTTGTAAATTTTGCTTTGAGTATAAAATGATCGTTGTTTGTGTACACCTCGTTTATTAAAGTTTGTGCAAAGTTAATGAACGTATTGCCAGCGGACGCTGTGAAAGAATTATAAAAAAGTGATCATTTTTTATTTTAAATTCAGAGTGAAATAAAATATCTTAATTGTAATTCAATAAAGCGTATAAAACAATTACATTTTGTAAAATTCAGTAAAAACAGAAGAAACAACAAAGAAATACATACGTATTACAAAAAAAAAAAAAAAAAATCTAAAATATTTTTAACAAAAGAGATCCTATAACAAAAAGCCAAGCGTTGATCGCTAAATTGTGTTAATAATTGGAAAAAAAGTAAAGTTTGATAAAAAGAAACTATTTTGTGTTCTTGTGCTTTAGAAAACTATATTATAGCATTTCCTCGATTTAGCTCTTTATTGGATTATTTCAGTTTTTTATTTCATTCAATTTGGTAAGTAATCAATCAATATTTGCCCTTTTTTTATTGGAGTTAATAAGGTTAAGTTTTTGCTGTATACCCTTTTTATTCTGTATATTGTCGTTGTTGTTACATGTATGCCGTTTTTTTTGTTGTTGCGTACAATAGTTTTTGTAATGATGTTCTTTGTGCATTCATGTTTTGCATACTTATGCAGTGTACATAATGTGTGTGTGTTTTTGTAAACAAAACAAAAGGGAGTTTAGCAAATAGACAAAATATGAAGTTACCAGATTGTGTGGGATTATCAACGCCTAATATGATTTGAAATCTAAAAGTGCAAGATAGGTCTTCGACTAGTCTGAACTTACCTAAAGTTGCATATTTGTTATGTTTATGTCAAAGTTTCAAAACAAGTTAATATTAAACATTTTCTTCAAAAAATTCAATTTATTTATGAATAATTGTGAGAATTTGCAATTATTCATAATTATTTTTTTTTGTATACAATCTGCAGTACTGCTTCTTTCGGACGGGCTGCAATTAATAAAGATTCAAATCGATCTAAATCTATTTTTTATTGAATATCGTCAATAAATTTAAATAATTTGTGTGAAATTTCTTTTAATTAATCGATAAAATTAAACACTTCCAAAATTCAATATTTTCGACAAATGCTTAATGGGGCAAAATCGGAAATTTTTGTAAATATGTCTGAAGAGGTATAGGCGTTGTTGTTATAACGGTTCTGCTGATGTTGGAGTTCCTTCCTAGGGCAAAAAAAAACTTCCACTTGATAATCTTTCGCCGAGTTTAGCTCGGGTTGTTCCGGAGCGAAGATCTAATTATCGTGGGAACGCGCAGAAAAGTGTAGGATGTTAAGTTTGGTACAAACCTCTTAGGGTCGAAGCTAAGAAAACTCAAAGAGAGTACCAATGAGAATTCAAATATTTTTACATGTTATTGTAGGCTCTGTTAATACCTACAAAAACTTGCTTACATGTCCTATATATCTCATATAGTTTTTGAGTTATATGCGTTTGAATTTTCAAGTACCTTAATTTTGCATGTTCTTGGTCCAGTTTTTTTTCGTATATATCCTAGTATTTTTGACAGTTTTTTAACTAGTTAGCAAAATTATCTTTTGAATAAAAAAATTTAAGACGATTTAAGAAATCCCCACAATTCCCGAAAAAATCGAAAATCCCAAAAATGCTATGAAATCTACATTTTCCGAAATCTCGTAGATTTTTATTTTTTTCTAATTCATATTTTCTAATTGAAAATCGTTTATTTTTGGACTAGGGAAAGATATCTAGCCGTATTCACATGCTTGATAAATATTTACTATTTTTTCTTATAGAAATTTACATACAAAAAGTTAGTAAACCTTTATCAAGCATACATTATTAGTCCAAAATAAACAATTTTGAATTAGAAACAAATCAAAACAAAAATTACAAAAATTTCACTTTTAATTTCAAAAAGTAGAAAAAGTATAAACTTGATTTTTCCACATAAATTAGCTTTGCTGACCCAATTCTTCGTTATATAGAAAGGGATTAAAATCAATATTTTTAATAGAAGCGAAACTTGCATTGTTTAATGTTTCATAAGTCACGGAAATCCAATCAGCTGATCAGAAGTTAAAGATTTATTTTCAAAATTGTTCGTTTCTGCCCCAGTGTAAAATGTTAGATTTAAGGTGCAACATTACAACAATTTAAAACTTTTTTAAGAGCTATTTATGGACATTTCTCTTACGAAATATGTAAAGAATTTTTTTTATTAAAAATTGAATTTATAAATTTATACTAATTTCAGTTTATAAAACTTTTACATACGTTGTAGTTTACCTCGTGTTTTCATAGGGTGACTATAAGGGGATTTTGTTTTATTTCTCTGAAATAAGTCTTAATTATAATTCTTTGTTAAATAAATCCTTAAAAAAATCCCCAAAAATTTCCTTTTATATTTTTCGTACATTTCTCAACTAATTAACTTGATTACCGCCTTCCAATTACGATTTACGACAACTGTGTATGCACGTTTTTAATATTTTTGGTCATCATTTTATTGAGACACCAAACAGCATTTTAAACATTATTTATATTAATTGACCACACTTTTATGGTCAATAACATGAATAATTATATACCTAAAAGCGAGATGATATTAAAACTATTTCTAATGCAATCTACTACATAAATAAAGTAACTGCAAAGACCACAAACATTAAACTTTGCAATTTACACATCCTTTTATATGAGAAAAAGTAAAAGAAAATGGTAAAGTGAGGGGGGGATGGGTGATGCAAACATTTACTTAACATTTCCATAGAGTAATTTGTGGCGATTTGAAATGAAATATTAACGTGACACGCATACCTTGACCATAAACTTTAGTTATTTGCGGTTGTTTTTATATGGATGCATGTATATGGTTCTATGGTGCGTCTTGGTTGTTGGTACTTTTTGGAACTGCTTTCTTTCATTCATCTTAAAGTACATGGCGGTTTTTCTTTATGTTTTTTTTTAGAATGGCAAAAAGACATAGTCACGCTATTTCATTGGCAATTAAATTAAAGCAACTATTTTTAAAATGAAATTAACTTTGATGTGAGAATAAGTAGTAAATTGAATAAAGTAATAGAAGCGACGATAACTTTATTTTAAGATGAAAATAGTACAATTTTCTAAGAATATTTTAATGTGTCTCTAGGGGTATGAGAGTTTTTAGGTTAAAGAAGAGTTTTTTGAGTGGGATTGGGGTAGCGATAAAGCTATTAGTTTTTTAGAAGTATTTTATTTTTAATATAATTTTAAGAAGTTATTATTTGGAATTTTATTTTATTATTTTTTTTTTTTGGTTTGTTTTAGCTTTAAATTCAAAACAATACCAAAATGGTTCATCCCGCTGAAAATGTTGTTGCTGTCGAACAGACCGATGCTGAATCCAAAGAAGGTAAGTTCAATTAAAATTATTTAAAAATTATAAAAGGGAATTTCATTTACAACTAAAGCCAAATGGAGGCTTTATGAATTAAATTTTTTATCATATACAGACAGGTGTTTTAAGACAATATTAAGTTAAATTTTAAAATTAATTAAAATTTGGACTAAAAATAGGTTTAAAATTTATTTTAATATTTGACAACATAAAGAAACTAATTTTGAACTATTTAGCTAATTTTTTGCTGTAAAAAAACCTCCATTGAAGTTATTTTTTGATTCTAAAAATGCATGTGTTTGAAACTAATATTGGGTTAGATAATCAATATAGTTCTGGACTCTATAATGCGTCGTCCACACACGCTTTTTTCATGTTCGAGCAATGAACAAAATTTTGTGCGCACATGCATTTGGATAGTGTGCACCAAATATGTTCATGTTCGCACACCGTTGTTCGCACAATCGTTCGAGCAACCATGTCTGCCATCAAACGACATTTTGTATGTGGAAGAAGAGGCGCTGAATGCAAAAGTATCGAAGTGACACTGTCGGCAAGCCTGTACGTAAAGGCCTGAAGTTTCAGCATTTTTTGGACTATATAAACCCTACGATTAGTTACAAATTTAAAATTAGTAAAAAATTATGTCTGAACTTAATTTCGGATATAAAAAATAATGAATAAAAGTGTGCCCCGATGGTTTAGTTGGTAGTGATTTATATTTAAAGAAAATTCGAAAAAATAATTAAAATAAACATTGGGCTTTATGAAGACCGAAATTTATAATAAATAAAAATAAATATGGTATTAAAACGAACAGAGTTCTCCTATTTTGATGATTAGAAACACTCCCACTTTTTATACAAAAATGCCACAAATCTCAATCCAGGAAAAATCCTTGAAAAATGGTCTTGTTTAATTAAAATCGTCACTCTGTAATTTAAGGAGACGTCCGGTAGAAAATACTTTATGGATATAAAGGTCTTTAATTGAATTAATTTTATGCCGGTTCCAGCTTTGCAATTTGAGAATTTATCAAACAGATTGATATCTAATTTTCAAAAATTACAAAGTTTAGATAGAGTTAGTGGGGAGATTTTTGCCCCACGTGTATGATTTAAGGTTTCTTTTGGAAAAAGTGAATAATATTGACACCTTTTTGAAAAAAATGAAATTTTTTAAAGTTTCAACTTCAGATTAATATAACTTTTTGTACGATTCATTTATTTAATAATTCTTGCACTAAATATTATTTAGAATTTTTTAAGAAATCTAGAGAATATTTAAAAAATTTATTTCAATTTAAAGGACTTCTTATAAAAAAATTTTTCGCGATATAAAAAAAATTGTCATACCCGAGATGACCAACTTTAGAAGGCAACCCATTAACCATATGACGTGATAGGAATCTGTTCTCCTTCAAATTAATTCAGAAACACCACAACTTTGAACATGTGAAATTTCATTCAAATATCTCCAACGGTTCACAATCCTAGAGGCAAAAGAACTAAGACAAAACATGTCACGGTATTGGTCCAAAGTGACAGGGACCGGTTCTAGTTCTAACACAGCTAGACCTGTTCCTTTAACATGTCGTTGACCTAGGAGAAAGAAATTCACCCTTTTTAACCAGTTTTGGGAGAGGTCATAGAACTAACCCGTAAGGGCATATTCAGTATTAATAAATATAATTCTCAACTGGCACTTTAATGACTGTTTGGTGTCAATTGGTACTTAACAGAGGAACTTTGGTGGCTATTAGGTGTCAATTCATATTTGATACATTTTTGCCATACCTAGTGTAGATGTAAGACTTTTGGGAGAGGTCACAGAACCAACCCGAAAGGGCATATTCAGTATTAATAAATATAATACTCAACTGGAACTTTAATGACTGTTAGGTGTCAATTGGTACTTAACAGAGGAACTTTGGTGGCTATTAGGTGTCAATTCATATTTGATACATTTTTGTTATCCCTAGTGTAGATGTAAGACTTAAATTTTAATTATATTTTGGAACAAATAACTACTTAGTCTTAAAGCTAATTGGAGCAAATTTTGAACTATAAAAATACTATATTTTAAATTAATTATGGTTCACTATGATTATTTTAACTCCTTGATTAATAATTTGTTTCAAGTTCATTTCGAAAATAAATTTTGAACAAAATTAACATTAAATTCAATTTCAAAATCCTTTATCAATTCTCCTCCCATTGCACTCTCTATAATAGTTCATAATTTATCCTCTTCTCTCATATAAAATGTTGCATACATTTTTCCATAACCAACAAAACTTTATAAAAATTTATTATAGTTTTAGTATTTTTTTTCATTTTTATGTTCCACTTAAATGTGCAGCCAACCATTGTTGCAAAAGTATTTAAATAAAAATTTCTAAACCAACAATAATCCTGGTAGCCCAGCTCTCCTCCTTTTTTCCACTCGTTTATTCATTTTGCTACTTGGAGTACAATGAACAATAATTTTCTAAAACTCAGCAGGATTGTACTAGTTTTAGTTTTTATTTGGTTTTTTTTTGAGAGTTCTTTTCTTTTTTTTATTTTTCTGTTAGCTTATTTTTAGATATGTTACCATTTTTGCTACATATGATATTGTATAAGCAGTTAAGTGCGAAAATACATAAATAAATTGTTTTCATATTTGCAATTTTACTGTCTTTTATTGTTAAAACTGCAAATAAACTAGAGAAAAGTATGTTTAAGAGCTGGATTTGTATTTATGTTATAAAGTAAATATTTTTATGATTATCAGACAATAAACTACTGAAAACGATTTATTTATAATAACTAGTCTAAGATTAGTTATACCATAAGATTATTAAAGTATTATTAAGGATGCTAGGATACTAGAAATAAAGGGATTTAAAATAAAAAGGAGTATATAATAAAAATTAAAGTTTAAAAATGTTATGATTGATCATAAATTTAGAAAAAAATAAAATAAACAAAATATCTCTTAATTGGGGATGTCGATCACAAAAAAAATAATTGTTTTTGTGAGAGTGAAAAGAATACCCTTAAATAAAAGATGAGTTTTATAAATATAATATGTCCGTATTATATGTTTCGAATTAAAGATGTATTGTTCAGCTATATTCTTAGAAGTCGCACAAGCATTCGATTAAGTTTGGTACAAGGGCCTAATCTATAAAATTAAATGTTTACTACCACCATGTACCCACAAATTGCGGGAATCCTATCTATTTGACCGTATATTTAGGATAAAGTATAATGACTTTGTGACAGAAGAATTCGAAATAAAAGCCGATGTTCCACAGGGAAGTGTTCTTGGAACTACCCTCCTTATATTTTAATCTACAACCCTCTGATTTAAACCTATATTGTGATATGAACTGACTATTTTCACATTTTGCTTGATGAATTACTGACAATACTCAGTTCTCATGAAAACCCAACAAATAGCATCTAGCCCAAACTACGATATTTTATCGACGTGTGGAGATATGGTTGAAAAACATTCACCCCCTAAGAAGAGGGAAATTGTCCTTCCAGTTACACTTATATAATTATAAATATTCCCAATTCAGACCATGTTATATACCTTTGGTATATCACATAGATAAGGCGACCTTACTTGGCCGTCGTCGGTCATATAAAGCCAAGAGACCTTCATTATGAAGTTAAAAGCTTCTTTCTTCAACTGGTTAATTAAACAGTTATATCAATCAAAAAACTAAAGCCAATTGGACATACCGGCCATCCCCCCTAAACTATGAGGGAACAGCCAATAAATACAAGCTTGATATTATACAGAGGGCCCAATAATAAAAATATCCATAGCGATTTAGAGGTACCATTGTAGGAGTACGATGTTTAGGAAGCTCAGAGGAAAAATACCAATGCTTAAACTAAGAGACTCACCCCAAAACCACTCGCAAAAAATCTCTTGCTGAAGTTTCAGTCACCTACAAGGCTTTCGCAGAAACCGATTTTATCCACCCCAGTTAATAGTTTAGGACAATGGAAAATATCAATTTGATTCTCGATTAGAAGGCTTGAAGTAGTCGTTAATATATTTAGTATTATTGAATCAAAGATGTCTAAGAAAATCGCTATACCGATTTCTCTAAATAAAAATCCAGGATCGCTTCTTGGAATTAAATGTTTAGAGAAGAAGCTTCGGATTTAGAAGATATTTTAGAGTATTATAGATAAACTGTTTAGCAAGATCTGACGGTTGATCTTAAGCAAGTTTTTTCTGCTCTTCAGAAAGAGCTTCGTTTATTAAAATTTGTAATGGGTTTAAAAAGAGCTATTAATTGTTTATTTCTTTTCAGCCTGAAGTTAAAAGCTTCTAGTCTTCACTGGTTAATTAACAGTCATTCAAAACTAAGCTTTGGCAATAAAGTCATCCTGTATTAAACTGTTTTAAAGCCAATTTTCTTTTATAATAGTAAGAGCTTTCATTGTTCAAGATTTAAAAGTTTAACAAGTACTAATATTGCTCTATTAAGAGCTACAATTTCTCTTAATAAAAAAGTTTAAAATAGAGGTTGGCAGTCTTAAAATTTGCATTTTGTATTTGTATATGTTGGGTATAACTCTCTCGATCTTTCGTTGTACGCAGAAAATAATTTTCAACTTTAAAAAGCAGGAAAGTTAAGCAGAACATATAAAATTTAGAACTATATATTTTCTCGGACAGCCGAGCACTGCTATAAAAGGTGCTACGATTGTTCGAAATTTGGAAGCTTAAAAAAATCTAATAATGATCTATTAAGATATATTGTTTCTCTTAGTAAAGAAGTTTAAAGTGATCCACGATCGCTTTGAATTTGGAAGTTAAGAAAGAGCACTAATTTATTGACATTTAGAAGTTAAGAATGTCTGACAATTGCTCTAAATTCAGAAGCAATGTTGTTGATTTAGAAGATCTAATATTCTATTAAGATTTACAGTTTCCCTTAGTAAAGAAGTTAAAAATGATACACGATCCTTTGAATCTGGAAGTTAAGAAAGTGCAGCAATTGATTTAAATCTAAAATTTTAGAATGAATGACAAGTTCCTTTAAATTTAGCAGCATTGATAATGACATGATATCTTCTAACCTTATAGATCAGGAAGAAATTCATGTTTCAAAGAAAGAAAAAATCTTTAAACATAAATGGAATCATGATTACACTGAATCTTGTACAATAAAATTTACCAAAATTGCTCTAAATTTTTAAATACTTTGTCCTCTTTAATCTAGCACTTAATTATAAATATATCTACCCTCTTTTTGTTATTTATCCAATGAAATTGAAACTTTTTCTGTAATCAAAGTTAATACACAAGATTTACTACCTTAAAAGCTTAATGTCAAAATAAACTCTTAAATTAAGATTCTTTTTTGTTTTGTTTTTTTAGTTGCTACAGGTAACACTTGTTAACAAATACAATAGACAGACAAAATAACAACAAATAAAATTTTATTCTCCCTCCCCAAGACAAAAAACCATAACAAAAAGAATAAAAGATCACATTAACTCAACAGAAAAAAAGAGAAAATAACAAAAATGTATAGCATTGAATTAAGATGACATTGTGAGGATAAGAGCAAAACATTTCCATATTTTTCCAAAAAAAAACCTCATGAAGTCCCCCAACTCAAAAGCAACAACAAAAAGGTTAAATTATGCATTTTATATAGAAAAAAATTAAAAGAAAACATAATCAAATAAGATGAAATAATATGATATGGACTCTATGACGACTATTTTTTTTCAACAGAGATGAATAGAAAAGGGACAATTTATAAACAAAAAGTACCAAATTCTAATTTCTTCTCTTTTTAATTTCACTTTTTAATACTAAATATTTCTACAATTAAATTCCGTAAAAAGTACCATCTAATTAAAAAAGTACCACTTTTTTAAAAGTTGAATTTGGTATCCCTGTCCTCAAACTTACCCACCATTAAATCAGCTTTAGTACTAGTGATACACAAATATGGGGTGGGTGTTAGAAAAAAACCCAGTCATATGGAAGATGAAAAAAAAGTACTTTCCTAGACTCTTGCATACAACCTAATAACAATTGTCACCAAACACCCCCACTCATTCACCCATTAACAGTAAGCAACAACAACAATAATGATACCAAAAACAAACAAAAAAAAAAAAAAAAAAATGAAGNNNNAAACAAAAAAAAAAAAAAAAAAAAAAAAAAAAAAAAAAAGAAGAGTGAGTGCGTACATGAGGGACTAATGGAAAAAATATGAAAAAGAGCCAAAGCACTGAAAATAGAGGCAAATGTAAGCAACTATTTAGCCTTAAAGGTTGTGACAGTATGTTGTGTGTGTGT
>MINK01173940.1:272-17542 GCA_001735545.1 Phormia regina | reverse complement strand
TTATTGTAACCTGGGATCATATATTACAATCATAGTATATTGCTCTTAGTTTATGGTCACCCGAACCATATTTTTTTTTGCGTGTATGTATATTTTCTAATATATAATAAAGTTTTAAACCAAATTATTTTATCATCATAAAAGCAAATAGAGAAAAAAAAGAACTAAACTATATAGCATATATTAAGGAGTTAACAAAAATTTTAAGTTACTAAATATTTGGTTAACAAAATTAATTGAATTAAAAAATTTTTGACAGATAGATTAAAGAAAATACAATATATTTTTTTACTTCATACAAAAATCGACTGAGGCCTAAACTTAATAATTAAACTTATAGCTACTGAAGATATTTTAAAAAGTTATCACCCTAATTTTCCCACATAAGTACTTACATATACGTACACATGTATATAACATAAATATAAAATTCAATCTTTTAAACATTAGGAATGCTTTTTGTTGTTAGTATTTTACAAAAAGTATAAATTTAAAGTTTTTTAATACAATTTAAGAAACTGTTAACCCATAAAGAATGTACATTAAAATTTTGAAATACATTTAAATATGAACAGTAAAGTGTCCCTTAGACAAACATTTTTTAGGAACACCCCTCAAATGATGAGTAAAAATTAGCTGAATATGAGAAAAATATTAAAAAATTTGTTTAAATTGATCTTCAATTTCCTACCAGCGATTAAGTATCACGGGTCTACAACATTTCGTTAAAAAGATAGTATTGAGTTTAGTCTTGAAATGGGTATCAAAAAATTCGTAATTTTAAGCCAATTATAGAAAAAATATTTTAAAAAATTTTGGACCATAAACCGTCATTTTAGTAATTGTAAAAAAAATTTAAATATTTATATATTTAAATATATAAAAAAATATATAAGAATTTTATAATTTTGTTCCTTTTAAGGCTAAAATTTTTAAAAGCATTGTAGTAAGAACTGTTGATAATATTTAATTTTCCAGATTTTTTTTAAATGTTCATCAAAATACCTTAAAAAGTCTTCTAGCGAAAGAAAATCCTATTGGAAAATTTTTTAATTTTTTTCCATAACCAGCATAGAATTACGAATTTTTTGATACCCATTTCGATGAAAAAATGGAAACTTTTTTATCAAAATGTAGATCAATTTAATTTTTTTTTTTTTTTTTTTGAATATTTGTTTTTACATCAAAATCTCGAAAAACGTTATTCTCGGGACACTCTAGTGCACAAAAAAAAATAAATAAATAAATAAAAATCGACTTTAATTACTTCAATTGCTTATATTAATTAATTTTTTATTGATTTTGCTTCTATCATCAAAATTATAATATAATTAACTACAATAATTGAGCTGAAAGTTTTTAAAAAATTTTCCAAATATTATTTTATTTCTATATTTTTTTGACAATTTTTTTATTTTGACTGGAATAAATTGTTCTAAAATCTTGGAATCAAAAACTCTTACTTTTTTTGTACAAAAATACTAGTCCGGAGAAAACTTGATTCAAGAAGTTACTTTTTTCATTACAATGATAACACTGCCTTTGTAAAAGACTTGGCTCATTAGATATTTTTGTGTGTTTAACCAACATAAGAGGGTATATTTTCAATATATTTTTTTCTTGATCTCGGTATTAACATTTTTTAATACAAAGATAATAAAATACTTTTTCAAAATTGACAAAATTTAGATAGGGCTTGGAAGGAAATTGTCCTCCAGAGACCCTCCAATTTTTTTTTACACTCATTTGAGATTTATTTTTTTATTACAAAAATTTTGCTGTGAAGAGCAAAAAATATTTTTGGGGTTATTTTTTGAAGATAAGACCAAAAATTTAAATTTTTAAAAAGTTTCAACTTCAGATTATATGATGATCTAATTCTGGCAATAATATAATTTAGAATTTTGTGAAAAAATGTAGCGATTATTATCAAAAAATTTTAAGATTCCAATTAATGCCCACCAAGTCAAAAAAGAAACCTAAAAATGAGTAAAATTTGATGCACCTCAAATATCTCATAAATTGAAAGAAATAAGGTCTTATGTAGAGAATTATAAGGACTACCCGTATTCAAGTCATAAATAATTTTGGGTAAATTAAAAAATAAATATTGAACATTTTCCTCTCGCGGCCAACCAAATCGGGAACATAGAAAAATTATTACCGTCTTTTTTTCAATTAACACAATTGTTTAAATTTGTACCAAAATTTAATAATCGGTTTTATTTTCTATACACATTTTTTATTCATGCAATCATCTACTTGATTGATTTAATTAATTAATTTATTTATTAATTGGATTTTTTATTTTTTTTTATTTTACATTTTTGAAAATTTTTATTAATTAATATAATCATTTTGGTGAGAGATTCAAATTTAAGCAAGTTTTTAATTTGTTGACTTTTTACTGTGAAACAATTCAGCTCTGACTACACATTATTTAAATATCTCTAATGGTTTACAAGTTACCAAGTTATTTCCAACTACTGTGCTTCCTTTACAACAATATGCATTTCACAGTGGAGCATTATAATATTTTTTTGGAAATAGATCTGAAACTAACCTTTGGGTTTATTAGATCTACATAAAAATTCACTTAGCTGTGGCAGAAGTGTGTAGGATTTTAAGTTTGAAAGGGGACTTCACACTTTAGTAGGTGAGCTATTAGGGGAAAAAGAAAGATGTATAAAAAATTTTTCAACGCTAGCCAAATTTTTTATTTATCCTGCGATTATAAATATTTTTACATCATCTTAAAGCTTTCGATAAGACCTCTGCAAAACTTACTTGAATGTTTTCCCAAACAATCAAAAGCTTCCAAAAAAGAATATTTTCCAAACTTCAAAATTGGACCGCAATGCATATTTTAATCATTTTGGGAAGTCCTTAATAATTATTTCCCAAAAAAGTAAAAAGACTTTTTTAGCACTTTTCAGTACCTCGAATAGACATAATAAAAAGTCGTATCTCTGCTGGGAGATACGACTTTTTATTTTGTCTACTCGAGGGATAATTCTTTTCTTTTTTCCAAAAATTATAATTGTTAAAGAACAAATAATAAGTTGATTTTAGAATTTAAAACCAGTTCGAAAGGCCAACAAATGTAACCAATTTTATACAAAAATTTGGATTTTAATGTATAAGTTATAAAATTCAGAAGTCTAGTTTCACAAATTGAATGATCTTTCAAGACCTCTTACATATTTCAAAAAGGTTGTCAATGGCTTTTACCAAATCTGCAATAAATATGGAGTATATAGGCAAAATATAAAAATACCATTTCAAATTACAATGTCTATAAGCGCTGACAATTTCAGTAAGATATCTTACCTAACCAAGATTTTTATTAAATATCAAATAATTTTGAGTTTCTGAAGAAAAAAATTAAATAAGGCGGACGCCCGATGGACATCGTTATTTTACAAAGTTACATATATGCATTGAAAATTTTTTTATATAGAAAATTTATGGACTTTTAAAAACTTAAATCGGATAACAACCTTATGCATATTTAGAGAAGGGTATAAAAACATATGAATGTAATTAAATTCTTTTAATAATAATAAAAAAAAATAGTTTACAATAGACATCTTCTTGACTAATACTTGTATAAATTAAAAATATAAATTCCTTAGTTTATTACTTCCAGACATAAATTAATCATCCTTTAAAATTATGGTAGCTAATTTATAAAACTAATGAATTCATTTGTTAACTCCTGAATGACCACATTTTTTCCACGGTGGTTTTATAACAAAAAATAATAATTAAACAAAGCAAAAAATATATGTGTACATATGTAATTAATTTATTTAATAGAAATTCCAATTTATATTTAATAGTCTTCTTAAACTTTTTTATAATTCTCTGTATTTTTTTCAACACAATATGATACTAATCATAAAATACAACTAATTTGATGGCATCACAAGAATGTGTCTTGTCAACCACACTGACTGGCTGCATCATGATCATAAATGCAAATAATACTAAATAAGAAGACAACAACAACAGCAGCAGCCGCAACAACACAAAAACAACATGTTAGTAACAACAACAATAGCAACTACAGAAAAAAACTGCAATAAATATTTTTTCTATCTTTAAATCTAAGTTAAGAGGTTGCATACAAAACACACAACAACTAAGTACAAAACAGCAAAACAAAAAAAAAAAAAAAAAAAAAAAAAAAAAAAAAAAAAAAAAAAAAAAAGGTGCGGCTACAAGTGGACACAACACACATTCTGTACTCCATTACATTGAATAGATACTTATTACTCGTATAAATACAAACAGACAGCTACATAGCTAAATGTACAAACATACAAAAAGAGAGATCGTGTATAATAAATATTTTAACAATTCCATGTTTCACGTTCATCCTCTATTTAGGCGATAGATTTATGTAGCAACAATTAGATATAATTGCGTTGACAAGATTCATAAGCTTGACACTTGCCAGCTGCAGATCACCGAAGACATATTTTGTCAGTTGAAAATATGCAAATTCAAGCAACAACAGACAGCAACTGCTAATGGCATAAAAAACGAAAAAAAACAAACTCCATCATTGAAAACGCCCTCACTTACACGCATAACGTTGAAGATGAAAAGGTTATTTACTAAAATTTGATGTGGTATTGTGATCTCTAATATGTACACTGGAAAAAATAAAAATAAGATAAAATAAAATAATAATGTTTATTGTTATAGTTGCAAATGTGTGGGATTTGTTTTTAATTTTTCTATTTTGTATTGAATTTAAAAAAAAAAGAACATTATTATTCTAAAGTTGAAGTTAATCCTTGATAGACATTGTGAATTTCATTGACATTAATTTTGGTTATTATAATATTCATAAGATAATTTGTTTAAGATAGTTGAACTAAATGGTAATTAAAATTAATTAATTAAAAACAATACATACAATATATTAAATTGAAGAAATCATTAAATTGATTTAGAATTTGTTAAGGTTACACAGTGTGTCAAAATGCAACTTTTTTTCTTTTTGGTAACAAATGTATCTTTGTCGGGGTTCAATAACAGCAATTTATCTTGTCGCAATTCTGACTTTGTAGAAGAGAGAGATAAAAAGGAAAAAAGTTTAGAATTATCTTTTCCTCTCTTCAAAAAAAAAAAAACTCAGAATTGCGGCAAGAAAACCGATGTGTGTGAACCCGGGCTTTGGAAAACCAAAAAGCGGTTGATCATAACTTCTAAATAAGTATACATTGTACAATTCTTATTTTTATTTAATTTTATAGAAAAACTCATGGACTCTACATTTATACACTTCAAAAGTTCAAAGGTCAAAATGGATAATATAAAGATTTAAGCTTAAAATCCTAAAAAAGTACTTTAAAATCCTTAAAAAATAAAACCCTTTCATGCATCGGAAACACTTTCAATGGTCAATGCATCCCAGCAAAAAAATAACAGAAAAAACTATGATTTTAACTTTGTGTTGTCATTGGAAGGAAGTACTTAGTGGTGAAAAAGAGCTGCAGAAGTTTTTTTTTGTTAACCCATGTTTGTCATTGGTAAAATGTTATTCTTATTACTTTTTTTCATTCATTTGAAGTAACTCTATCCCTTAAAACAAAATGTTTTTACAATTTTAAATAAACTCTACTTTTGCCTATTAAATATAATAAAAATGTTAAATTATAAACATTTATATTTGTTAGAAAATTATTTACAAAAATTTTTTCCGCTAAAATTTCATTCATTTTTCATCAACTTTTTTGGAATATATTAGAACTCCAAACGTTTAAATATGTCACTTTTGTTCCACTTTTGAAGTTGTGAAAATGTTCTCTTTTTGAAGAACTTCAACTTTTTTTTGCTGGGATGTAGCGGATTTCGTTGAAATCGGAGATGTTAAATCCGATTGTACATGGAATCACTCTATTCTATTGTAGGCCTTGAAAAGACATGCTTGAATGTCTCTTATAGTATTTGAGTTATTCGCCTGATCTTGATACAATTTTTATATATCGTAGTTCTTCTAATCTATTTTATTGGTTTTTTCTTTAACTAGTTAAAGAACAAAATTACCTATTGAATAAAAAAACTTGAAACCGATATCTTTACTAAGTCCAAAAATAAACTATTTTGAATTTGAAAATTGCAATAACTCAAGGTATAAACCCTTTCGAATTCAACCCATTTTATATGAGAGTTTTGACTTCAGTCTATATAGACAAACGAAAAGCATTTTAAAAATTTATAAAATGTTGAGACAAATTATCAATCAAAATCAACGGGACTTCGAAAACAAATATGGATTTTATAACCGAAAATGTGAAAAAGTCCATTTAAGCGATTTTGGCGTTATTTTTTTTTTCTTTTTGAGAAATTTAGGAATTCCTTTTAAAAAATTTGAAAATTGTTTAACTTTCTTATATTATACAATAAATTCACTGAAAATTTCATTAAGATATCTTTACTAGTAAAGATTTTATTACAGATAATATAGCTTCTTAAAAAATAAATAAATAGAACAATTTTTAACAAACTCAGAAAAACTATAAATTTTATTGCTTTGCTTGGATATATAGAATCGAAATTTTGAAATAATAAAATTTAATAAGTCACGGAATTTAAAATCGAGCTTACCATAATATATACAAATTTAAAATAATTTTGCTGGAACAAACAAAAATCGGACAAGAAACAAAAATTTTCAAACTATAAATTTTTTTTATGTCAGAGGAACACTACTTTGAGCACCTTAGCGGTCTCTTGGGTCCCTATTTCAAACTTGACCAAGAACTCTCTTCTGCTACACCTCTACCAAATTTTACGCAAATCGGATCAGTCAATGAAAGTTTTATATTTAATATTTAACTTATTAAAATTGTAATACCCAAAGGGATATACACATTATCTTTTTAGTTCCCTAGATTCCCGGCTGCAATTCACAGGATTCGAAATTTACCCTGGATTTTTTTGCCAATGCTTAAACGAAACCTTAATTATAAGCAGAGTCCAAACGTCTGTAGCTAGAGCAATGAAAAGTAGAACTTAGGTGGGTCTTCTTTCATACAGATCAGGAGCGGATTCACGGGGAGGGAAAAAGGGAAATTTCCCTTCCCAAAATGAAAATGCTTAATGAAAAATCTGCACTAAATCATATAATTTAAGGAAATAGCTAAGAAAATCATTCGATTTTCCTCCCCCAAAAGCTCGAGCTGGATTCGCGTCTGATATAGATCCACTAAGTCCCCTCATGGATTTTCATTCATTTAATCAATCAATATTTTTGGCGTTTCTTAATAACAAGTTTTAAAGATGATACAAATCATAAAATAACTTTTAATTCTGCTCCAAGAAAATCATGATATTTCGTTATAGCTCCTTTTTTTAATTTAAAAATAAGTGTCATTTATAGTCCCTGATTATAAGTTTATGTAATGTTAATGTAAGCAAAGTTTTCTTTAAATTTAAATTCTCTCATAAAAATAGGATGTTCTCTAATTGCATTTTCACTAACTAGACACGCTTTTTGTTATTATTATATTTCTTACATTACTGAGCTTGTTAAAATTAAATATTATTGAGGAGTCTCTTACAATGGCAACACGCGGTCTTTAGTCTCGCAAATCACTTAGAGGTTATCAGCGTAAGCTTCAAATTATAATAGAATAACACACATTTAAGCATACATATTTTTAAGAAAAGAATGAACAAAATTCTAATACTAAAAAAATATTTATCTTGTAACATAAAGATCATATAAACACTTGCCACAAAAAATAGTAATAATAAAAACATTAGAGAAGCGATAAGATACGACTATATGATACACTAAAATACTTTCAGAAGAAGGAAACATTCCCAGAAGTAGAAAACACTTTCAGAAGTAAACTTTATCTGAGAAATATATTCAGCTATCCTGAACTTTTTATTATAACTTGTCTGGGCGGAGGAACAAATAAAGTTAATTATTATTAATTATAAAATTATTTTATCGATATTTTCTTGTATAATTTTTATTTAATCTGTTCCATTATTATTATTCGTTATCCCTTTATACCCCAGACTCTAAATAATTCTTAATCAAAAATCTATATTTAAAATTGTCTGCTATATGACTGTTTATATAATTTTATATACCCACTATAGCGTTACAACATCAGCATACCAAAGTTATAAACATATTGCAATTTATACGTAAAAAAAAATAAACAAAATACAATTTGGATAATAAAATTTATACCCGTATACGACTACACAAAACCATTTACTGATTCGTGTCGAGTGTGGCGCATCCAAAGATTTTTTATTTTTATTTTTTATGCTTTGATATGTCTACTTTGTGTGGAACACTGATTGTACATTGAAGACAATGATCCTCATCTCTATGCGTTGTCTTCTTTATTACTTGTGTAATAATATTAGTTAGATAGAGAGGCTAGTTAAATGATGCCGTTGTTTGTCGTTATATCTACGTGCCCACTGGCGCTTTCCGTTAACCGTTTTTTTGTTTATGGTCAAAAAATTAAAAAGAGGAAAAAAATTGTCAAGATTCTGGAATGAACAACCTTTCAGTCTTAGTGATAAACTTGTACATATGTAGATCTTCTTAAACTTCTAAGATAAAATAGTATTGAACCATACAGTTCTATATTTACGATGTTATATATCCTAAAACCCTGCTGAATTAGCTAATCTGGGTCCTAATTTTATACAAAAGGATTACTGAAAATGTGTTTAATGTATTTATATTGGTCATACTGTCCTTGATATATTACATTGCACAATGGGCAGAAACGAACATATTTAATGGCTTGCTAAATTTTTTTCTCATCCGATTTCATACATTATTATAGGACCTGAATTTTTTATTTTTTTATTTTTATTTTTAAGTAGAACAGACTGTGGAGCATTAAAAAGATTGGCAGCTCATTTGAACATAATGTTTTAAAAGTGACAATTAAAAAATAGTAAAAAAAATAATTTTCCTCAAATTTTGGTGTATTTTTAATAAAAAATAAAAATAATAAAATTTTCAAATAAAACCAAATGTTAGAACATAATTGTATGATTCTTCAGGTATTTCTAAAATTTTATTCTGTCTAAATATTTTTGTTCTATTTTTAAAAATTATCCTAAAATATATTAATTTTCAACATTCATTTTGTAACGAAGATTATTAGTTCAAAAAGAATCAAGCACTAGTAACAACAACATTCGCTTTAATCGCGAACATTTTTATTTATATCTTCCCTAGTCACGAATACCTGTATTATCATTTTATTTCAATTTCGTTTATATAATTTTTACACCACTTTATAATTCTCATTTAGTTTATAACATTTTTCAAATATATACCCTAAGGTTTGATGTTATAATTGGGGTAGAAACCAGTCTTGCCACAAAATACTCTGTGTTATCTGCTAAATTCCCAAAAATAATATGCTAAATGTAAAGTTTGTACCATATTTCAGAAATTCATGCTATTTTATATGAATGTGGCTCGTAAAAAAACAGATTTTTGGCTCTTGTTTTCAAAAATACTACGTTAAATATTTCGGACACATCAACAATAACACACAATTTCAATGACTATCAATCTCTCTATATCAAAATTCCAGTCCCTCCCAAAAATGTTGTCATCAAACCTCGGCTACCCTGTATAAAAATTGGAAATTGTGAAAAATGGGGCTTTGTTCATAGTCCCATTAGTTTCGGTAAGGTCGAATGAGATCAAAAGGTATAAACGCGCGAACAATGTATAGAAGATTGGCCTTAAGTCTTTTTTATGTTTTTGGTCTTTGAACAACACTTATCATTATAATATTAAACTCATGGTCAGTGTTGCCAGGACTTGAGAAAAAAAGAAGCTAAATTGAACTTTAAAAAAGGTCAGAAAAGGCTAAATGTCCCAAAAAAAAACAATACCAGAAAAAAGCTAATATATTGTCATATTAAAAACATATTAATTTCGCAGTTCTCATTAGTTTTTGGTATTTCTTGAAGATATATTAGTGAATTTATAAATTCAACCTAAATAATCTCTATGAATAATACATTTTTTTTTAAAAAAATAATTCTATTTTTTTCTAGCATAAAGCGCCACAGGTGAAAATTTTCCGTAAATATAAAAAAATAATGTTTTTTGTGATTGTGATTTTTTTAAATTAAATAAAAAGATAGAAACTAAAACAGAAATTTTGAAGCTAAAAGCAAAATAAAAAGGCTATATTTAGCCTTAAAAAGACTAAAATGGCAACACTGCTCATGGTGCCACAATTCCGTGCGCTATTAGTTTCAAGTCTTTTAAGTTCAGATTACGGATCTGAATTTATTATAAAATTTGAAAAAAGTTCTAAGAAAAATTATGCTAAAAACTGTTGCAGAATTTTTCAAAATAAATATGCAACTTCGAAATCCATTCTGCCAAATCTAGCAGAAAAAATATTAAAATGGCAACACTGGTAAAAACGAAACAAGAATTTGCCAGTGTTTTGATACTCACTTATTGAAACCGGCTGATAAAATTCGGTAGCCACTAAAGAGGCCTTCTCAGATCTGGTACGAGTATCAAATAATACATTTTAACAGAGACTTCGGAACACTGTTGGCCTATTGTTTCAATACAGAGTCCTCAGCTTATTGTTCAATACAAATATCGCTCTAGTGTTCAATATGGAAATTTAGATCAACAGAGATTTCGCCCTACCGTTTCCACTTCGGCCTACTGTTTAATAATTTAGACTTAAGCTACGTATCATCCCGCATATTACTTAAGGTTCTGTGGATCCGTTTGGGTAAATTTCTTTAACCTATTTATTATGATTCTTTTAAGTACTTAGTTAAAGAACAAATTTCTGCAGTAAAGAAAATTTGAAGTCTATATATTATTTTAGTAAATGATTTTCAATCAGAAAATTTTCAAAAATTAACAAACAGATGGAAAGAAGAACGGACATTGGATTTATCTCAAGTAAAAAAATTAATATTTCAAAAATATATTTTCTTGTTATCGATGTATATATTATCTTTTTTGACCCATTTAAACCCAAGGACATTCTGCCGCAAATAAAATTACGAATTAAGGAAATACATTTTCAATGTAAATAAAATATGACATTAAATAACACTTATCGCCTTTCCTGATATAAGTGCCATTTACAAAACTAAAAATTCTATATGCATTCAATACCATTTACGTTACCTTTTAACCCAATGTGCACTGCAGGAATTATAGTAAAAAACTAAGAAAAAAACGATCATTTATATGCAGCTGCTGCCGTTACTGATGTCGGCCTGTCAACGCATCATCGTAATTTGCAAAAATATTGTAAACTTAATTTCCTAAAAGATCATTTTTATACAAACATATATACATACTTCTATATGTATATGTTTGTTGATTATGTGCAATCATTATTTAGTTTTATTTCATTTAAAATGAGAAAAATCAACAACAACAAAAAATGCCATAGAAATCATCAGCTGCACATGTGGACATACATATATACATATGTATGTGTATACCATCATAAATTGAACTTTTGCTGATTGTACAACGTTCTGTGTGAAGATTTCGTATCAACCATTCCTTCATTCATTTCTAACATATACAACTAAATGACAGTGCAACAACAATTCAATCTTCTCTATATATTACTAGAATTCAACTATAAACTTACGACAGTAATAAATTTTAGAAATTCATACGAATTCTTGAAATGTTAAAGTATTTTATGGAATTTTGTTTAGAAAAAAAAAACAATAAAAATAATTTGCGGAAAATAATAAATTTCCTTTTGCGAAGAAAAACTATTTATGTTTGAAACGTTTGTTGGCTTAATTTAACTTTGAAATCTTTTATTATAAGAAAACAAAAAACTAATTTAAGGCTAGGCATTGTATTATCAATGTATATAAAAACTAGTAACACATATATTATGTTTATTTTTTTGCTTTTTTGTAATGAATATGACTTCCTCAAGATTTTTTTGTATTAAAAATTATGTTGTTCTAATTTAACAATTGATATTATTGCTAGGGTTTTAAACAAAACAGGTGGAATGTATTTTTTATTATTAGATGAAAAACTGATTACAAACTAATGGTCCATGAAAAGCTAACGACTTTTGTATGTAACAGTTTAGATGAGGAGGTTATTGTACAAATATAACAACTGAGAATACTATATCACCATCAACTTTTTAAAATTTTACCTTATATGTAAGGATGGGCGGTAATGTGAGCAGACCAAACCTATTTATTCAATTTTATATCGACCCTTTCACGTTTAAGAGATATCTTTAGAAATGTATGTATTGAAGTTACAACTCACATTCTAAATTTTTAGTATTTCGCCATTAACTGTTTAATAACCGATTTTTTAAATAATTTCAATACCTAAACCAAATATTTGTGCCAAATTTCGTTCCCTTTATGGGCTTTATTGCTATTTATTGACAGACAAACACACGAAAATAGTTAGATTGACTAAGACTATTACCAGGATTCTTCGACATGTTCCACATGGAATTTCATACCCAATATGGATTCCCTAAGATATCGCTTTTCAGTGCTATACTGTTTTCAACAGGCAGATGGACAGACGGACATAGATAGGTAGGTAGGTTAAGTGGGTAGCTGTCGGAACAATTACTAGGCAGTTCACATGGGTCCAATCTGGTCCCATTGTAATATAACTCACCAGACGCATGTATTAAGGGATTGATCGCACTGTTGTCAGTATCAGAGATATCCGACAGTAAATGCACAATCGGACAGCCTATTTAGCGGTCCTTATATCAGTGAGAGTTGGACAGTGACATAAAATGTGGTCCACTCTCTCTTCCTCATCAAAGCAACTCCGACAGAAGTTGTTTAAAGAAACGTAACCTATATCTTAGTAGTCCCAGGATGAGGTTTGCCCAAAGTCCATCATAATGGAGTCATCTATCCTGTGCAATCCTCGATAGATTCTGCAGTATTATAGATCTGCAGAAGGAAAGTGGTACTCCGACTAATTGATCCACATTTTCACGCCGATGAAGTGAACAATTTCTGGCCAGTACCGCAGTAACATTTCCCAGGAACAAAGTTAGATTCACTCAGATTTTGTCCAAGACCCAAAAAAACACATACTTAGGCGTATTAAGTGAGTTTTTGACATGTTACACATGGAATTACATTACCAATAGGGATGGTATAAAAAGAAAAATCAAATGATCATTTCACTGTTAATGTTTCAACAATCTTTTATCACAACGCACGTTATATCCAAATGATTGATTAATTGAAGTCATGAAATTAACAAACTTTAGTAATAAAATAAAAATGGACAAAATTATGTGTCAATCGCCATTTTAATCATCAAATTAGGTACGAAACTGTCAATGTTATTAACTGTACCTATCGAACCAGAATCACTTCTTAAATAGATCTAACAATGTCTGTCCGTCTGACGGGAGGGTAGGCTGGTTGTTCATTAGAGTGTCCCGAGAATAGCGTTTTTCGAGATTTGGATGTAGAAACACCTCTTAAACGATACGTACAAATTAGCTGAAAATGGGAAACATTTTTAAATGGGCCATCAGTTCCCTACCAGCGATTTTAAAAACATGGGTCCCATACATTTAAGTCAAAAAAATTTCGATTTTTTAAACGAAATGGGTATCAAAAAAAAAGGAAAAAATATTTTGAAAATTCTTCCTATGTTTTAAGGTATTTTGATGAAATTTTTTTTTAAAAATTCTGAAAAATTATATATTGTCATCAGTTTTTACTACAGAGCAATTTTTTAAAATTTCAGTCTTAAAAGAAACAAAATTATAAAATACTTACCTATTTTTTTTTAAAGAAAAATATCGATATTTTTTGAATGATGTACCAAAATAGCGGATTATGGACCAATTTTTTGCGAAATTTTTTTTATATATTTTTTCTATAATTTGGCCTAGAATTACGAATTTTTTGATACCCATTTCAAGACTAAACTCAATACTGTTTTTGGACGAAATATTCTAGACCCATGATATCCAATCGCTAGTAGGGAACTGAAGATCAATTTAATTTTTTTTTTTTAATATTTTTACCATATTCAGCTAATTTTTACGCATCGTTTGATGGGTGTTCCTACAAAATCTTTGTCTACCGGATACTCTTCTGTTCATGTAAACCTTGTGCTTAAAGTGCAGGTGGCAATTTTGTAGATAATTCAAGAAATTTATTACGCAAGACTTTTATGTTACAAGGACGAAGCCTATTAAAAGTAGTTGTGATCGGTCAATATTTCATTTAGTCCCCATAAAATTATTCCCCCGTAATAGAGTTTTTACACTCAAATACGCCTTACAAATAGTAATATTTTAATGACATTTGGTGAAAAAGAGTTCTTTTTTAGTATTAATATTTGTACTAAATTTTATGAAGATCGGTTCGCAAATGACCATAGCTCCCATATAACCAATTCTTCAAAAAATCCAAAAAAAAAAAAATAATAATAATAATAAACATAAATCCCATGCAAATGTTAGTATCATGTTGATATTCGACACAAAAAAGTTTAAAGTAAGTAGAAACAACATTTTAAAATATAACGAGTATCTATCTATAATTTACCATAGCTCCCATATAAACCCACTTTCTGGTCTCGTTAAAGTGAATGTCGGTGACGAAACCCTGACTCGAAACTAGGTTATTTTTACTTATCTCACTTAACAGAAACTTTGGTGGCTATTAGGTGTCAATTGTTACTCAACTGGTACTGAAGAACCGGTACTATTGCACCAATTGCTACTAATTTCCCGCAGGGTTTTTATTTGGTAAAAGTGTTAGTCTACAATTGACCACAGGTTTAATATTCCCGAGTTTTTATACTCAATGGTCTCTGGTTCTCGTTTTATTATTATTATTATTATTATTATTATTATTATTATTTAAGTTGTCCTTCAATAATAAAATAAAATTACTTATAGACGACCTCAAATAAAATGATTATTTTCTTTTATTCAATTCTTTTTTATCTTAACATCATATTTGTTAAAACAAAAATATCACTCCTCATTAAAACTAACACCATATATAAGATACATCATACATGCATATTTATAATTATTTTTTTTTTTTAATACACCTATCACAACATCTCATATGGAAATTTAATACACATGCAACATAAAGAAAGATTACTATCATGTCATGTTAGATTTCAACACGTATTCTTATGATAATACTTACTGTTTTTCTTTTAATATTTTATTCATTGTTGTTGGTGCTATTGTCGTTTCTTTTTTTTTTATTAAAAATTTACATCTTCTTCAAGTTCATTACAAATGATAGAACATATCATAACTAAAAGTGTTGAGCAACACTCTCCTTCGTTTGCCAACAAACTCCCCAAAGAACGTGGCTTTATGCCTAAAATAACAAAAAAATATAATAACAAAAATATAAAGGCATCATTTACTAAAACTTGTGAAAATTTTTCAATATGATGCACAAAAAAATTCGGAGAGCGAGGACAACAAATGCTGGGGTGTAAATATCACGCGCTCTTACTTATTGTTCTAGTATGTATATTCATAGTGAGCAGAACAAGTGAAGTGTGTGCTCCGTAATGGAAACATGAAAAAATAATCATAAAATCCAAAATAAGAATAAAAGTATTAAAGGTATGCACTTGAGACATTTAAAAGAACTTGTACTTACGGGGGTTTATTTCTATTTTATCATCTTTACATAAATGTAAGAAACATTTTACATATACATATGTATTATCTATATGTATGAGTGGTAGTGTGATGCAATTTTGAAATCACTCACTTTACTAACGATACCATCACCTTATTTTCTTATTTAAAACAGTATGCAGAAACACCTTCAAATAAAAAAGTAAAAAAACAAAATTAACAAAAACAAAAATGTAAACAATAAAAAAAAGGAAGAAAAACGAAAAAAGTATCTTTTGTATAATATTTTGTACTTAGAATCTATAGCACTAGTATAGTATGAGTGTGTTAGTAGTTGTCACGTTCGCAATAGATCGCATAGGTTGCAATCTCGTTAATTAACAAGGTGCAAATTGTTAAGCGCGTCATAAGTGCTCACGTTGACAGTATAATGAATGTCATGTGCAATGAGCCATCTCTTTAGTTTACGCTGTCAGCCATTCATACTTGTAGCATATGAAGTACGTACTAAATACATATACCAAACCAAAGCGTACCAAGACTACACCATGCCACTAACAAAAAAAAAAACAGAAAACATTCAACCAAACAAACAGTCAACCTAACCACCAGCAGCAACATTATTACTACAATCATCGTCATCATAATCATCATTTTCTTTTTCTGCATCACCAGCATCCTGCCATCATCACAATTTTCATTGCATTGTTAAAGTTTATGTATTTTAACAGCTCCCGGGAATATCATATGTTTTATCATTAATATACAGTGTCGAGTAAAAATGTTAAAGTAATGATTGGTTTTTGAATTTTTATAAATTAAAATAGAATATAACAATCAAAATTATTAATGTTTCGGAATTTATTTGTTTTATTCCATATAAGTAGTCGAATGGACAACATGATACAGACCTTTTGAGTTTTTGTGATAATAAAGGATTATTTTTTCAATTTTTAAATATAGCAGTCGAACATTGGAGTAAAAGTGAACGTGATTCCCAATATTTTAATTATGAAATTTTTATTATTTTTAAACTTGTATTCAGTGGAAAATAAAAAAATACAGAATATTACGTCAATACTAATTTTTACATATATTTATGCACTTTTTGGTGATTCCCGAAATTAGGTCTCATATGGGAGCTATTGCCTACTATGGACCGATCTTCATGAAATATGGCACACGGATTTGTGCTTACTTGCTTGTGTTAAATTTCATTAAAATATTTCAATCTTGAGGGCATTTTTAGGTGTTAAAACTCTAATTGCGATCTGTACTTTAGGCACAAACTTTACATGGACAGCCAACCAGAAGGACATGCTTAAAAGGGCTCAGAAAGTGATTCTGAGTCGAACTATAAGGTGGTTTGTTGAAGTTTTTTCTCTACGTTGCACGTTGGGGTAAAAGGGGTCGAAAATGGCGCTTAATTCAGGCAGAGGTTATATCAATATTTTAATGATGAGGATCTATTTTTATATTTCTTATTAAGTAAAAAAATTTATTTTTAGAATTTTAGGATTTTTTTTCAGAATGGTAATGTCTGTCCGTCCGTCTATACCTTGGGATTAAATGGGTCTAAAGTCGCCGCTTTATTCATAGAAAGGT
>MINK01173939.1:0-11891 GCA_001735545.1 Phormia regina | reverse complement strand
ATGTATGTATTATGGTATGTAATGTATGTATGTATGTAGTATGTATGTATGGTAGTATGTAGTATGTAATGTAGTATTATGATATGATGTATATAGTATGTAGTGGTACTAGTGTATGTATGTATGTATGTATTTGTATGTATGTATGTATGTATGTATGTATGTATGTATGTATGTATATATATGTGTATTAAGGTGGTTCAAAATTATTTTTTAATTAGTTATTTATAAATGCACCTAAAATGTGGAAAGGAAAAATGTTTAAAACAATGTGATCAAATTTTAAGTTCTTACTTTTTACAAAATTCTTTTTGACGATTTTGATTATTAACTTTAATGGCCGTATAGCATCCTTTCCAAGGCGAATTCGAACGGGTTGCCTGGCTTAATCATCAAAATAATAATGAAATGACCTTATTGTTATTTTTATAGAACTGCTATCAAATATCGTCGCAGAATTTGATATCGATGTCCTTTGTCCTTCCATAATATGCAATGTTATTTGCGTCCTACGATGTTATACCGCCTAATGAACTGCTTGGATTAAATTGAATTGTATGGAAGAGTTGCAAAGGAGGACTTAAGCATTCAGAAAAATATAATATTATCACCCTGTGATAACACAAAATAAGCTACAGGGTGTAAAATTTGTCTACCTCGAGTATGTAAATGTTTGAAAAAATCGCAACTTCTACAAATTCAGTTCGACTTTAAAGATTTTTATATTTCCGTAACGTGTCTGGCAAAATAAATAATCTAACTCACCTAAGTTATCCCTTAAAGTTTTTTTTGCCTCGACTTTCTTGCCTTTTTGGGGAATAAATCCTAATATGTATGAGGTACATTTTTTATGATATTCTATAGTTTGTTATATATTTCAAAATATGCTGAATGAATTTTCGAATTTCGGATTCCTTCACTTTTTTCCCAAAGTTGCGTTAAAAAAAATTTCCATTTTTAAATGATTTTTGTAAGAGTATATTTAATACATTATATGAGAAAAAATGGCGATTTTATGTAATTAAAAAATCTACTTTTTTATTTAATATACTCCCCTGCATTCTTTTTTGACCGGACAAGAAGCCATTTAGGGTCAAATCGCTTTAAATCTATTTCTTGATAAAATATCGTCAATAAATTAAAAAAAAAAAACTTCCCTGATATAAGACGCAAACATAAATCAATTTAAAACTTCTTGACTAAACATTTTTGATGCCTTATCTTTTTAAATATATAAAGAAATAAAATTTCCTTTATTTATTTATTTATTTATTTATTTATTTATTTATTTATTTATTTATTTATTTATTCAAAATTAATTTATAATACATTGTCAAATAATTATTTAAACTGTTAATATTTTATGTCCGATGTTATGTTTTAACGTGTTAATACTTATACCAATTTATTATCCCTGAAAATGTCTCTCGATAAGTGACGGAACATTGATATTTTATTCTGTTAACGTCGAACTCGAAAAATATGAAAAATTTTTTTACTAATAATATCAAAGACTGAATTAAAAAAAAAAAAAAAAGTTAAAAAAACGAGGCCGAATATGAATGTAAAATATGGTTTGACCTCAATATCTGTTAAACGGGATAACTTACGTACGTTAGTATATATATATTTTTTTAGAGATTTACCGTCGATATGTAGAATTAAACAATAAAACATCTTCGAGAATGAAGGTTTACCTTCTATGCCTGTGAATGGTTCACAAGTTACAGAATTATGTCTAAAAAAAACATTGCCGTTAGCTTTAATTAAAAGTCTAAATATTAAAACTATAATTAAGGAATGAATTATAAAACCACATATTAATATGATACCATAGAAAGCAATGGAAAATTTTTAAACAGTATAAAAAAATCTTTAAATTTGTCACTTAAGTCATTTGCACTAATATTGTCGATAAGCACTTTGTGCACAAGTTTTTAATAGGTTCACTGTATGCACATAATTTTTCTAAAACTACATTTACTTCACAAATCCATAAACACATGCATACAGATTCATATTTACTACTTTCTATTATTAAATGTTAAGTCCCGGAATGATGTTGATGGTGCCTTGGGAAAATACAAAGAAATTGCTGCCTTAAAACCGGACATTGCCGAGTTATGGAACAATATTGGTTTATGTTTTTTCAAAAAGCAAAAACTTATTGTGGTAAGTGAAAGAAAATATTATTGTTCTTAGTATTTGTTTGCCATTGTTCATAGATAGTTCATTGTGAGTGCAAAAAAATAATAATTGCTTTGTACCACGATGTCGAAAGAAAAATTTATTTTTTTTGACGATTTATGTGGAAAACAACAGATATTTTTTCCCCAATAAAATTTAAAGAAATCAATATTTCGTTCGATTTATGAAATAGACTTTACTTCTACTAATTTATTTGATTAAAAACTTAAAAATAGTTTTGTTTTAAATACAATAAGTTATAGAATATATTCTCTCTATTTTAGGCTATTTCATCATTACGAAAAGCTATTTGGTTATCACCTTTAAATTACAATGCGCTATACAATTTGAGTTTAATATATATAACAGGTTAGTTACACATAAACAGCATTGATACTTTTATGCATTAGATTAGATTTTTATCAAGTACATAGACTTATTACACATATTTTCGATATAAAATCGATTCGTTTTCCATCACATACCTGATAGTATAAATCTTTTAATGAATGATTATTATTGTTATTATTATTCGTATTATTATTATTATTATTATTATTATTATTATTATTATTATTACTACTATTATGCAAAATTTGAATGCATCAACTTTCAAGCTCTTACTTTCCTGAGCTTTGAATTTATAGTTAAAGATACGTAAAAAACATAAAATATGCAAACTATATATAAATATATACAATATTTTGTATTGTTCTGCAAATGTGCAATAACATTGATTTTTAGCGTCTGACTTAAAACATGCATTTGCATGAAAGTATCAGTCGTGTTTATAACTTTTAACGTATGAATTTTTGTTAGTTTTGCAAAATATCTAATAATTTAATTTTCGTAGTCATTATTATTATTATTAATTTTAGTTAATTTCCAAAGAATTTAATATCAATTTTTAGTAATCCTTATACATGTAATATATACAAATATTTTTTCGTTTTTCATAATTTTTCAAAATAAATTAATATACTTTTCTTGCAAAAAAAAAAAAAAAAAAGGAAATATTTTTTTAATTTACTGGCTGTTAAGCTTAAAAAAATAAAATACAATTTCTAGGATTAATATACACATAAACCACTACTATTTAAACAGATTTTATTTAATTACTCTAAGTACTACTAAAAATGTGAATGTTACTTTATTCAGTGTAAACAAATATTCTCTTTTTCTCATTTTTAGTTCGTAGAATCAAACTATATTTACAAAGTTTTATCTTTTACATACAGACATTGGAATTATTAAATATTCTACACTTAACAAAAATTGTAGACAAAATAAAATTTAACAACAACAATGTTCTATTTAAAGAAAATGTTTGTTGAATATCATTTCAATTTTTTATAAATTATCTTATTTTCGAAAAAAAAAAATTAGAAAATTTTCAATAAAATGTTCTGTTTTCAAGAATTTTTTTTTTTTGTAGAAAATTTTTATTTTACAACATTTTAACAAAAGGATCTTTAAAGAAAATTTGATTTCGTCTAATTTATTTCTAGAAAATTTTACTTTTTAAATGAATTTTTCGTTATATTTATGTATTTAAATATTAAATTTTGTCTGTAGACATAAACTTACTCTCTATAGAAAATGTTTAATTGTATTTATACTTATACATGTAAGTATTTACATACAAAATAAACAAAGTTTGGTCCTGCTTGACAAATATTTAATTTTGAAAGTATTTTGGCAAAAGATTATATAAATAAAAATACTTTCTGGTGTCATGTTTAATGTAAAAACATAAATAATCATAAATAATTGTATGATATTATGTTTTATTATGATTATACTTACATACATATATAGGTAACCATTTTTTTTTAATATGTTACACACGATGCGACAAACGAAATTTGCTTAATTATGGTGTATATAAAAAAGGAATAAGTCAACAGAAATCAATTTTTTTTTTCTCAGAACTTAATCAAATTTATGATTTCAAAAACTAAAGTAGACTCTTAGTGTGTGTACTGCAATAACTGCTACAACTCAGTGTAGAGATATTTTATGATATTTTTATATTCAGCTCATACTCATCCTTACAATTGTAGTGATTTTTTTTTCATTAAAAAATTATTCGTAAATGACAATTATCATTTCAGTAGGATAATGAAATTAAATCCATTTATTCTGAAGTAATTACATTTTTGGAATTTTTTAAATGTATTTTAATTCATGCAAGCATGAATCGTTTATCACTTACTTAAGGAAGCGTTAAGAAAAGGGAATTAAATATTTTAAATTTTCAACTAAACTTACATACAACCAGACTACTTTATTATTAAAACATTAACCTTTAAAATTATAACAAAACAAAGCATAAATTAAAAAGTTTAATTGAAGACTTTTTACCCTAAAGAGTGTTTAAACACACACACACACCCACATATACACTATAACAAACCACAAGGATAATTATGTATTGCAAAAAAAAAAAAAATAATAATAATAATAAAAATCTTCAGTTAAAATTAGATAGTAAAGTGTAAATTGAAAAGAATGATTAACTTACAGAGTAACAAATAAAATGTTGTACAAATTATGTTGACATAAAGAAAAAAGAGTACTTACTGGCTTATTAAAAGGTTTCTAACCGATTTAATATTTTAAACATAAAGTTAATTATCTCATTTTAATTATGTATATTAATTTTGGTTAAATTTTAATATGCAATATTATTATTATTATTATTATTTTTTTTTTCTGTACAATTTATATTATTTTACCCCTGCGTTTTATTTATTCTGTTATGTGGTTTGCAACAATTAAAAATTTTAAACAAAAGCCTTATTTATGTGTTGATATAATATTTTCTCTTATCATATATATTTATATGTATATACACCTATATATTTTTTTAATGTAGCCCAACAGTATGCCAGTGCCTTTCATACTCTAGCAGCAGCCATAAATTTACGCAAAGATAATGCAGAATGTTACATGCTACTGGGTAGTAAGTATTGTTATATTGTATTAATACAACAAAATATTTATATTAAAAAAAATATATATATAATGTAAAATGTACTTTAAAGTTAAAAAATCCAACAGTTTTGATTATTCTCATAGTACTACAAGATGATTGTTCTAAAAATAAAAAAAAAATAAAAAAAATCACTTTTGTCTTAATAAAAAAAGAAATTGTATATATTTAGTATAAGACTTTAATTAAATGGTAATACAGTGCACTCGCAAAAGCGTGAACACTCGAAAATGTGAATGACTCAGAAATACGAACAAATTTTATGTCACGCACTATTCTAAAACGTGAACAAAAAATAAAAACTCAAAAACGTGAACATTTTTTGTTTATAAATTGGAAATCCGCGAAAAAAATAATAAAATATATTTATTTCTAATTCTAGAAGCTTTACTACCTGTACTTGGTCATTATGACAAAAAAGTTTTATATTTATGTTGATCAATCGAAAACGTGAACAGTCTCGAAAACCTAAAGATCCTGGTAAAAATTAGTTCACGTTTCCGCGAGTCTACTGTGCTACTATAAATTACTGCTATACAAAAATATCTTTACCATTATCGGAAACTGTAGGGTATGTAAAAATGTTTATATGGATTTAAGCTTTAGTACACGCATTTATATATTAGGTTCATGTTAAGCATTAAATTATGTAACTTTTCATAAATGAATTTTGTGTTGGTTAATAATCTTTTAAATAATAGTAACGTAACAGTAATGAACAAAACTTGTACACTTGTTTTACATTCAAATCCAGCATAGGTTGTTGGTTTGTGCAGATATTTGTTACGCACAGAAAACTTTAAATTATACTAGTTCGGGATGCCAATCCTGAAAATCCAATTTCTTTAATTGAAAAATGTAAACAAAAATTGTGTTTTTTCTTATATTTATGAAAAATATATCCCGAATCCCGATCTCTGGATTTGAAATTATAAAATCACGAATCCCGGATTTTGAAAAAAAAACTAATCCCGTTTGGGATCCCTATTATAAATGAACTCAAAATCAAACTCTGATTCGATTTAACGAATCGGTCAACTGGTTGGCTGTCTGTCTACCATGAAAAATTTGTGAACAAAGTATAGGTCGCAATTTTAAAGATATTTTGATAGAATTTGACACTAGTAAATGTTTTGGTATAAGTACCAATAGTACTTTTCGAGATATGCTTCAATATATAGTACAGTCTACTTAATTTTTCAAATCGTGATTTATCGCAAGAGCTATAATCAATTCAAAGAAAGTGGATTAATACTTTGAATTATCGTGCCGCAGATATTTTTTAATTTTATAACTCTGTGTTATTAGGGCATTTTTTCGGATCAATAAGAAAATAATTTTTTGATAGACACTTTATATAATTATGAATACATCTCATCTTTAACCTTAAGCGATGATATCCCTGAATACGTACAAGATAAATAGTACATACATATGTACATTAGGGTAGCCCCGTTTTTATGGAGAAAAAGAAAGGTATCGATGATACCAGCTCATATGAAAATTTACTTCATTCTAAGACATCGTTTCTTAAAATTTTGGTTCTGTCGTTATCCTTTCGGGAGCTAGATCCCAATGATAATAGGTTCCTTTTTCGAGTTTTTTGAATTTTTTGAATTTTTCTGCTAAAGGAACCATATTAAAATTTTTAATGGCAAGAAGGGTTAAATTTAGGACCTAGTGCAAAGAAACACAAAAATTTCCAATATTTTACAAAAAACAACTATGAATTTGAAATTTTTACGTATAAATATTAAAAACGAAACGGGTTTTTAATTCTCTATTCCGGGAGAACATTTGTATGGGAGCTAGGTGAAATAATGACCCCATCATGACCGAAATCAATAGGCTTCGTCCTTGTGCGAAAATAAACATGTGTATCAAATTCCATTAAATTATCTCAAAAGTTGCAACCTGTTTTAACCGTACCTCTCAATCGACTGAGAAAGTCATTCTGACTAGAACGGCATAGGAAAATGTTTTCTCTGCGTCACAATATTTGCACAAACACATAATACCCCTGCCAAGGTGGGGTAGGAAATAAATATTAAGAAAAATTGATTTATTCCATAAGCATGGAACCATACTAATATACTTTCTTATATAATAAATACCAGAACATGTTAAACATAGATTCATAGATACACATAACAATCTTAATAATAAAACTACATAGACATATATTTCTTTCTTTGCTTTCTTTTCCCTTTCTATCTTTTTTGCAACAAAACTCTTTAACATTCACTTGAAGTTTGTTTGCGCAAACTTGAGGATTTCGATAATGCTTTCATAGCATTTGAACGTGCCAGCACAATCTCTGCCGCAGCAGTTGCTTCTTCAACAAATTCGTCCAGCAGTACAACAGTTAAGAATCCTAATACAGGCTCTAATTCTGCTACCTCCAACCATCATAATAAAACTGGTACTACTATAAGTAGTAGTAGTAGTAGAAGTAGCAGTAAAAATATATTCCATAATCCTTTGATTCATCTCAATTTTGCTCTATTTTGTTATGAAACTGGTCGTTTGGCATTAGCTACTGAACAATACAATCGCTTTGTGGGTTGTGCACAGGATTTGATGTTGTTGCCAACTGAAGTAAGTTTGTCACAATTAAGAGATTTACAATGGATTTATTCGGTCGGGAAATGGAATTAACATATTGACCCTGACTGAATAATGACACTAACACTAATAGTGACATTGACATTGACACTGACAATGACTTTCGATTATTTTCGTAAAAAAAAAAATAAAATACAATTACAAATATATATGCATTATACACACATACTAAACATACATATGCACACATAGTAATTATGTAAGAATAAAAAACAATTCAAAATAAAAAAAAGATTTGTGTATAAAAAATTACAAATGTGTAAAAAATAAAAAGCATTAAGAGTAAAAACATATTGTTTGTGTGTGCGCGGATATAAAAGTTATGTCTGTAAACAAAAACAAAAGTAGGAAAAGATTACACATACAATGTATTTTATGTGGGTACCTTGAAAGTTATACAGTGTGTGTGTCAAATTAATAATAACAAGATCGAATATTATTTATCGGCTCGGCCGAATCTATAAACCCACCATCAAGTTTTTCAAAATTTTCGTTATATGGGAGGTGGTTTTCAATTTTGGTTTTCAAGTTTATTCCGATCGTAGAATTATCTGTGCAACATTTCGTTATCGTACATGCTTTTGTTCAACAGATATCAGCAGAAAAGTATGAAATGAAGCTACAATAAATCTTATATATAACACAAATATTTGAGCCAAATTCTTCCGTTACTTTGTTCGTTCGTATCCTGTCCTGCATTCAACATACGGACGGACAAAGCTAGATCAACTCAGAATCCAATCAGGACCAATTATACATCTTTTTGATGGTGGGTATAAAAATTATTAATTTTTTTTTTTTTTTTTGTTCTAAAAATATTAGTTTTAAAAATATCAAAAAACTTTATTGACATACTGTTTTCCTTTTCTTTTGTAATTTTGTAGTTTAAAACCCTTGAATGATCAAGTAAATGTTACAATTGATAAAATGTAATAAATAAATGCAAAAATTGTGACATTTTCTACTCATATAAAAGTTTTATTCTGTATTAATCTGTATTTTGGTACTTTTTTGCCACCCTATTTATCTCTAATGTCTATAAAATTTGGTACTTTTTGAAAATTCGAACGTTTAAGGGGTAAAAACATAAACAATGTTTTAAGATATTCATTGAAATGCAAATTTCTGAGGAATAAAAAGTATCAAAAAGGGTATTAAATCGAAAAATTCAATTTTATTTTATTAGCACAAAAATTAACATAAAATTTAAGTGATAAAGAGGGAGAATAAAATTAGACTTTGTAGTACTTTTGCAATCATCTAATGGTACTTTTGAATTTTCCACAAATATAAAATTAAAGATACATGGCCCTATGTCCTTCAGAATTAAAGAGGCGGATCTTTGTGACACTTTTTCGTTCTTCCAATGGTTCTTTTTGAATTTTCTATAACATTGCATTCCATAAACATAATTTGCTACCAGAAACAATCATAAGTTTAAAAAAGAACCTTTGCAGATCTTTTCTACCACTAAGTACATCCTTACAATGAAAACACAATGTTGAATTTATAAGTGAATGAGAATGCTTAAAGTAGTGCTTTTCGTAATTATAATATTACTCTTTGATTTTTTGTATTCAAATATAAAATTAAAGATATATGATTTCCCAGCAAACACAAAGTCAAACGTTTGAAATACTATAACTTTCTCAAACTTGTGCCAAATGTGGATAGAGATTTGAATTCTAAGTTTCATTTCAAATTAAGAATCATTTGGAAAAACGTAATTTTTACTCAACAAGTCAAAAAATATTTTTTTAATTTATTATTATAAAAATTTGCTATATAAATAATTAATAAATAAAATTATATATAAAATTTAAACAAAATAATTTTTAGTTATTTAATATATTGACAGAACAAAACTACAAGTCTATAAAAAAAATCACTAAAAAAAATATATGATTTGATAATAATAGCATTTCTCAATTTGACATTTAATTTCCCTTTTTGTTGAGAAAGCTATTATTTTCATATATTCATTTCATATATATTCTCAAACACTTGACACTTAAAAAAGGGCTTCATTTCAAATTTTTCTCAATTAAATATCAAATCATTTATTTGTTGGGCCTGTGTTGAGAATCCACAATCGCTGTATGGTTCTTAATAGCGACAAAATACCAATATTATAACTGTTCACGGGAATTAAGAATCGTAGTTTAAGTTTACGGCTATTTTCAGTTTTGATATATAATTTTTTTTTCTAAAAATCCCAGAGGCTACTTCTCCAAACCATAAGTGTTCTCAAGAGTTGCCCAGTGGATTCTATTATACATGGAATAAACTTGGACTTTGTGGACGAAATTTCAAAAAATACTTAAGACGAATTCAAACAGGTGTCCAAGGTGGGGTAGTCAGTTTTTTTTTTTTTTTTAATTTAACAAGGTTATATATATCCAGTTCTAGCAAAACACTTTCACCTGCGACTGTGAAATAATACTCAACGACTCGATAAGCATCTATTGAGTCCAATAGGTATCTGATGGAAATGAATTCATTAAAACAGCTTTTATCAATTCCATTACTGTTCATATCTAGTTAATAATTTTAAATGCAAAAACTAAGAAAGTTATCATAGAAAATACCTATAGTATTAATCTAAATACGAGAAGTCCTCATTCCATATCCCTTACAAATGCATTATTCTACTTGTATAATCATCTAATGAACTATTACAATGAGAGCCCAGAACTTTTCTTGGAACTAATTTAAAATAGGATGGATATTAGCAGGGAAATGGTTAGACCTCATGCAACGCCAATACTAATTTTTGCCCATATAAAGTAAATTCTATTTATGAATTTAAAAGTAGTAGCGAAGCATCCCGGAATTAGTTAGTTTTCTATAAAAATAAAATTTATCAAAATTTCCTATAAAAAGAAAATTGAAATTACAATACAAAACAATTCATAACATTTAAGAATAAAATAATTAACTTTTATTTCGGCATATAATACTTACTACATATTTAGCTATTCGAACTCAGAACACTTTAAACTGGACTACAAATTGCGTTTCATTTTAGAGAATCATTTTTGAAAATCAAATGCCCACAGATACAACTTATTTAACTATAAACTAAATTATGCAAAAATATTGTTGGATAAAAAACTTTATCTTAAGAATATTGAATAGTTTTTATTATTTGTTACATTTTTAGAAACAATTTCAATTTAACCAACAGCATAAATATTTTAATAATTTTCTTTTTATTTTATTTATATATTTTTCATTGCTTCATTCATTCTTTCTTTCTTGTTTTCTTTTTCTTTTTCTTATTGTTATTGTATTTGTATTGTCATTGTAGTATAAATTTCAAGCAACCAAACTAAAATCCTTATTGAAAATTTCCTCAAGTCATATTTTAAGTTGTGACACAGCAAATACTTCAACTGCTGTTGCCATTGATGAGGATCCTGCTGCTGATGATGTTCATATTGATACAACGAATATTCCAACGGATGGTGATGCCGTAACAAGTATTTACAATTATGTAAATGTCATAGATGTAAAGGATGGCGATGACGAAGATGGTGCTGTTGCTACAATTGTTGGAAATGATGATGATGATGGTGATGGTGATGACGAAAATAAAGTGGAAAACAAACAAAACCAACTTTTGAAAAATGTGAACAGCAACTATGACAAGTACAATGTCAGCGCAGACAATGGTAAAGACAACAAAGACTTTACTAATGTTGCAAAGAATAATAATAGTCGCAGTAGTGCCACAGAATTTTTAAAACAAAAATCAAAAATGCCATTAGAAGTAAATGCAGTGGTCAACTGAGAATTATACAGTCAAACGAATGACTGACTAGAAATTGTAGTTTTTTTTTCATACATATATATATAATGATAACGAATTTAAACAAATATTGTAATGGAAATTTTTCATGAATATAAAACATACATACATATGTATATTTTAAATAAAAAAGTTCGTGATATAAAAAATTAAATGAAAAAGAAAGAAAACTTTTTGTATTAATGACCTCAAGGGTGGAACATACATACACACGCACATATATACCCAGCAAAAAAAGAACTGAAAAAGCTATGATTTTAACATTGTGTTGTC
>MINK01173938.1:0-11052 GCA_001735545.1 Phormia regina | reverse complement strand
TATCAAATATTAATATTTGCAATCATTTTCTAACTAATCTTTTTTCTGTGTGCACTGAAAAAGGACTATAGTTTTATGATATTTCTGTTTGTTACATAATTTTAGATAAAATGATAAAAATACAATAATAAAAAAAAAAAAAAAAATAAAATATTGCTGTGATAATTTTCTTCTAAATAATAAAGAGAAGATATCTTCTAGGAAGATACATTCCACATGTTTGTAGCGACATTTTAATTAAAGAAATTAATTTGTATTTAAAAGCAAATTAATTTCTGTAAATATTTTTATATTTTGTCTAGCCGGAAGTTAATTTTATGGCAACAAATCCCGGTATTTGGGATTTCTTAATCCCGAAAAATCCCGAATTTTCGGGATTCGGATATTTATACACCATTGAGCATAAAAATTCAAGCCAATTGTATACTAACTAGGCCCTAAGAATTTTTCAAATTTCTGAACATCTATTCTCTTCAGGTCTATAACCCATTTCAATGAACAATGATTTTTCTCATTGAAAATTATAATTAAGTTCATTCTATTTTTATGCTATGGCTAAGGAAAGTTTAAAACTTAAAATATACATCTTGTTCAGATCTTAGATCTTGTAATTTTTCTGATAATAAATTCATATATATTTAAAGGTTTCGATACTTTTAGAACCACGTTTACGCTTGTACTTTAAAAATATAAGATGTTCTTTGAGAATTCTATACAATTTAAGGATGTAATCGTTTCAAATCGTTTAACAGGTATCTTTTTCATATATCGATTATTACAACCTACTAGAAAAAGTTATTTTAATTTTTGACAATAAAAAAATTTAATAAAAATAGATTTTTTTATTAAAAAACATTAAGTACTTCGAAACCATGATACAATAAATAATAAGGTACAATTATTAGAGAGAACGTTATCAAATTTATTTTCCCTGAAAAGTCAATCAAAAGAAATGTGAAATTATAAAAGATTTACAAAAATTTAAAAATAAAAACAATACTTTTTGTTAGAAATATATAGATGTTAAAATTTGGAAAATATAGCCAAAAAGAATTTGATTCTAATTAAATATTTATTCTTCATTTACCATATTAGATATGGTAACCAAATGTAAAATAAAATATTCAACTTTAAAATGCATTAGTACTAACATGTAGATGCTTTTATGCACTTTAGGGCGATTCCCGAAAGTGGGTTTATATGGGAGCTTTGATATATTATAGAGCGAATATCATCTTTGACGATTTTCTTAAACAAAAAAACTTTCTATTCTTTCACTTAAAAAATATATTTTTTGTTTAATTTTTTTATTAGAACGAAAGTACTGAGCCGATATAAACGCAATATATAAGGGAATTAAAGGTTATGTGAATATATTTTTATTTCAATAATATCGAACTAACACTTTTTGTGTTATCATTAATTATGTGGAAAACGTCTAAAAAAATTTTATTTTAGAAAAAAATCTCTATTGAATTTTAAATTTGGATCCTTATTTGGATTACTGGAACCATAATTCTTCAAATCTATATAGTAGTTATTCATGCCTTTTTTTCTTGTTGACCAGTGTTATTGTATTAATTATTAAATTTTAAGTATAAATTTTTCTTTTGCAAAAACTCCCAACGAGAACTTGTTAATGATATGTAGTTCGGATCAGGGCATTTCATGTACAATTTCAATTAATCAGTAATTTGAAATTGAAACTTTCAATTACAATTAACCTGTAATTGTAATTGAAAATTTTAAATTTCAATTACATGTAATTGAAAAGTTTTAATTCTAAATTCATAAAGAAATGTATAAGTTCGTTAAAATAATAATGCAAAAGTAAAAATTGTACGTTGAATTTTGATAATAGCATTTCGACAAAATTTAATTTTAAAGGATTTAAGAGTTTTATTAATTTCAATTTCAATTACATTGTAATTGTTATTGGAAATTTTCAATTAAAATTACTGTAATTTAAAAATTTTCAATTAGAATTAGTTGTATTTATAATTAAAAATATTAGATTACAATTATTGGTGAAATAATTTTATTGAATATGTAATCATTTACTCACAACCCCTGATCAGATGCAGTTACATTTCAATGATAACAACATACACTCTGCATTACAAAAGGCGCGGATTACCGAAAAAGTAAATATTCAGCAATTTCGTTTAAAAATACTTAAAAAAATAGGATAAAGAGAAATATTTGTTATTTAACAGCAGTTTAGAAATTTTGATAATACCAGTAGTTTTCGGCTGGATTTCATGAAAGCTGTATTCAAGCTTGAAACTTTCTAATCGGCTAGTCCGTTTTCCATAAAAAAAACCCATAAGCTTAACTATATACATTTTTTCTAATTCTAATTTTCCTAATTGGTTTAAAATTATTTTTTATATAAAATGAGAGCTCTTAAAAATATAGAAATAAAAGAAATTTATTTCAATTTTAAACTCAGTCCGTCTATTTAAGAAAATGCTGTAATGATAACATCAATCATTGTAGTTATTAGTATTATCATTTTGATCATTGCAGAAAAATCAATTAAATATTTTAACGAATTTTAGAGTATTTCGTAATTCTAAATTAAAAATAAATAATAAAAATATTAATTTTTCCATACAAAATAGCAAATGTAAATCTGCAATTAATGTATTAAACTTCACTAAAAAAATTTTAAATTAACTACCATTTCATTTATTAATTCGAATTCGAAATTGAAATCGAAAACTTGTCGCTTATATTTTATAAATCTTTTCTGTATATATTTTTTGGAGATCTATGGAACCGCTTTGTTCTTATTAGTTAGATTTTGATTTTTTCTCATTAGTTACCTTTTATTATAAACTATTCTTTGTAATTATTTATATGCATATGTATGTTGTCGAAAAGTAATCTCTATAGAGATAATATATACATAGACACATAACTACAAATTTATATACCTTTGTAAATGAAGGAAGATACATATATACATATGTTAAATTACTGTGAGTTAGGTGGATTTTTAGCTATGTGATTGACGTTTCGAATTCTTTGTTTTGTTTGTTTTTTTTTTCTTTTTTTTCTGATGTGCGTTCAAAGAATTCATACTGAAATATTACAAATATATAAAAAGAAAATAAATGAAAGAGTTTTAGTAAACGAGCTTTTGTGCGTAAAATAGTTTTAATGAAAACGCCCCCGGGACGCATATATGAAACTGCACATTCATTAGTTTAAAATAGATAAGAGAAGATGTTAAAAACTTTTAATATGTAGAATGTAGAGGGACCGGAAGTCAAATACTACATACAACCCCAAAAGCAAATATATTACACCCACATGCCACAAAAGTTCACATATATTTTACACACTAAAAATTACACACATACATATAAACGTATGTACATATGTATCTATGTGTATATATAAATATTCCTAAAGATATGTTTGTAGATAACAGCCTGTATGTACCTAAGGATTTTGAAAAATATTTTGTATTTTTGTATGCTCTACGTACAGTTACTCAAAATAATAATGCATCAGTTTAAAAATATTTGACGTTTAGTTAATTAATCTTATTTTAAAACTTCGTTTTGTTTCAAGTCGATATCTCTTTTAAGATCAAACATTTTGAGAACTTAAAAGTGATTTCGTTCACTTTTTTAATTCAAAATTTTTTATTATTATTTTCGAGCATTTTTTTATTATTTATAAATATATTAAATAAATATCTGAAAAATTTCTAACCATTTATTTTAATAGTTGTTATTAAGGAAGTAATTGGAAATATTTGATATTAATGTTGTGCAAATTTGTATTGCAAAAGGCGAAAAACAAAACTTTTTTAATACTGAACATATAATGAATAAAAAATAAATAAAAAATCTAAAATTATTATAGAAACTGATTTTAGTGTGGAAGGTTTTTTCACCGAAATATCTTTTGGAAAGGATTTTTAGTATTAGTACATTATAGTCTATGACGTGACCCTGAGGTTTTTGATTTAAACAAGCACACAGAAAAAAGTAAAAATCGACTTCAATTACGAAATTGCTTATATCAATTATTTTTTAACTGATTTAGTTCTAATCAACATAATGATAATATAGGTATTAATACTGATTGATTTTATTATTATTGCTTTTTCTTCAATAGAGATAATGAGACGACAATTTTTGAAAGTTTACTTAAATTAATTATATTTTTTTAATAGACAAATCTTTAAAATTTTGTTAATTTTGTTAAGAGTCGTAAATTTTTTGAAACGTAATTTTAAACCAATTAGAAAGTTATTAAATGATATAATTAAATTTCAATGCAAAGTTAGTTAATAATTTTGTTAAAAAATGTAAATAAACTTAAATCGTTTTATGTTTTTAACGAATCCTAATAATTTTGTATTTCTAACTGAATTAATTTATTGAATTATATTTTTATTGACTATCGAAGTTTGCCCATTTTCTCTGTGAGTAACTGTCTCTTCTATAATCTATTCTATATATGCAATACATACACATGTATGTGTATGTATGTGTTAATATTTGTGAACTATATACATATACATCTATTGAGAAAATAAAATACTTACATATATTTAGAAACATGTGTTAGTTAAAGTTTGCAGATCAGATATGGGACAATTAAAAAAGTTACAACTTTAGATTCATATGTATCATTTTATATTTCCTTTATAAATATAAAGATGTATTGAACAGATTTGATTGTGAGATTCTTTTAATTGTTATTAAGTATTTCAATATTTGGTTGGAAGTTCTTAATAATCTGCTTTCTTTTTTTTAACAAAATCTTACACAATTATGATAAAAAAACAAAACCGAGAAATTGCCATTTGATTTAGTTGTTGTTTAAAATCTATACTTTGAACGTTCTCTGGTTTTATAATATAGTGTAATTTTTGAATAATGTCAACAGGTTTATTCTAATAAAGAATTAAATATTATACGTTTGGGCAAATTTTCGGAAAAATGTTTATGTTAGTTATGTTAAGGAAGGAAATTTTCCTTGCCAAAATAAAAAATATGTACTAAGTCATAAAATTTAAGTTGAGTTAAGAAAATCATTTTATTTTTCTCCCCTAAAATAGTTTTTTTTTTATTATTAACTGGTACATAAATTTATAGCAATACCCACACTTTATTGAGAATTAATCCTCGTTTTTAACACTGTTCAACATAAATGTTAAATTTTTTCATTGCATTAGAAAAATAATAATACATTCACTTAATATTTGTAGTCGTCGCTGTATCAGTGTAGACTAAATAAAAGGATTTTTTTGTGTAGGTTAAAAAAGACCATTTTGGTCCATTATAATTCCTTGACATTGCATTTTTCATCTTCTTCGTATCCTAATTGTAGCCAAGTAGATAGCGCGGGCATTCACATGAAAATTGATAACTGTCTTCAACAGATTCCCTCCACCACCTTCATGTATCATCATCTAAAAATCTTAATTTTACCGTCTATTTACCAAGAGTATTGTGACTAGTAATTAAATTTGTTACACCCATATTCAAAATGAAAAAGTCTATTCTTACTAACGAGTGTCTAAGATTTTTGTGTGTAAACTTCCATATGAAAAAGTTAGCCACTCGTTAGCAAGCATAGACTTTTTCATTTTGTAGGGGGCTAGAGTCTATATAAGTGCTTTATTTTCTGAATTAACGTGGATATGGGAAGAACAATTTCCGTTTCCGCGTTTTCCTGCGGTATGTTTGGATCTCTTTTCGCCAATCGTCTGCTTTCTCATTACCTGGAATATTTTTGTGGTCTAGTATCCAACAAAAATTAATAATTAATTATGTTTTGCTGAATAATATAAAAATAGAATTTAAATTTTTCAAAATTTGTGGTCAAAAGTAATAAAAGTACTAAAAAGTAGAAAATGAAACTCGACATTTGTAAAGTATACATATTATCTTGAATCCTCAAACAACATACATTTTTAAAGCACTAGTAATAGAGAGGGCTTAAAAACATCTACTCTGTTACCTGTTTCTGGAATTTTTTATGAGATAAATTACAAACAGATCATTTATAAGATTACGCAATTCAAAAGATCTCAGGTGTTCTTTAGCTCTAAATTAATAATGTAGCATAAAAAGAATTAATTTTGTATAATTATCTTCTTGGCTTTCCCGTCTTATTATTGCAAAATTATTGCAACAAAATATGAAGAGATTCTCCAAAAAAATTAAATATTGCATAAAACAGATTTTATTTGCACGGAACATTAGCGCCTTTTTCTAACTTGACTTATTGTCATTACAGTTGTGGAACTTAATAAGTAAATCCATCGTATGAAAACTTAAGACTTCAACTATTTTTTATTTGAGTGCGCGAGAAGTACCATTCACCCAAGACCGCCTTTTAATGTATTAACGAAAATTGTGCTGTTGATATGATATTTAATACAATTTTAATCAATTTAACATTTTATTTTAGAATTATTACTATTATTTTATTGATTAAAATTGTATTATATATCATATGTCAAGTCCACAATTTCTTTAGTTATTTGAATATATGTTCGTACAGGGTAGGAGTTCGCAGCGGATTCCCTTGATTATTTGCTTCGGACTCCGAAACAATTTATTAAATAAATCGCTTGATTACGAACTAATTTGGTGGAATTAAAAAAATGCGCTTTGGCCGTTATCCGTGTAAAACATATTTTTTCCGAAATCTGGAGATTTCTAAAAACGGATTTTAACAGATAGACGGACATCATTATATCGAATCCCCTATCGATAAGAATCGGAATATATATACTTTTTGGGCTCTTAGATGAATATTGTAGAAATTACAAACGGAATGACAAATAAGATAAGATTATCATTTACACCTAAAGTCTGACTAACAAGTTTACAAAATCAGAAAGTCATTTTTTGGTAGTTTTTCTTTTTAATAAAAAAATTTTAGATTCTTAAGATTTGCATGAAATTTTTAATGACTTTAAATTTATATTATAAATAATAATAATAATAATCTAGTTACTCCCATCCTTGGAGTTTTCATTAGTATCCACTCATGCATAAAATAAGTCTCTCACAAAAGACATACGAATAGTTTGAAATATTGAACGGAAAAGAGGTAACCACCAAACAATTCTACGTTCTTATGTTTATAAATATCTATGTATGTATATAAGTTTGTGTACATATGGGAAAGGAGGACGACAAAAGGATAGAAATAGTTTTCTAATTTCCAGAATATAACTTTTCATTAAGATACCAAAAAGTGCTTAAGACACAGTTGTTCTTGAATCTATGTATGTATAGTATATAAGCTTAAATAAATACACGTATACGAATACGTATGAATGTATAAGTATAAAATATATATATAAAGATATTCACATACAATATTTGTACATATGAACGTATGTAAAATAATGATAAACGAGTACACTTACAGCCTGAAGATAAAAATAACCCATACTCTAATAGAAAGCAAACTAAAACTAAACTAAAGACAATTCCATATGTACACAAACGAGTTATGTGCTCAAAGGAGTAACTTTTATGTGGATTCTATATATTTACATACTTGTATCTACATTAAGGTGTCCACCAAATGAAATTATCATTTTTCAAATTAACAATATTCTTTTTAAAGTAAAATATTTTTTCAAATATTTTAGTTCACATATTATTCGTTGATAAACTATTTTAAAGTGTAAAAAGGAAAATTTCGCAAAATGTTTTCAAACGCACAATTATATTTTCCCATTTATCCAGCTTAAGCCAGGATAAACATTTCAAGAAAATATATTTTTTCTTCTTTTGAACTGCCCTAGTGTATATACATATGTATATAAGTATGTGTATGCACTTGGATAAATGTGTGTATGTATTAAACCCACACATGTCTTTACGGCAAATGCCCCGATGCTCATCAATGTTACAAAATGGAATGACTGACAAAAGCATCGTTCAAAAGTTTTTGTTTTGTTTCCAACGTTTGTTTTAGAAAACTTTTGTAATTACTACAATTTTGTACAAAAATAAAAAAAAAAATTAAAAAACATACATTTATACGTATGTATTATACACACATATACAAGCTTCTTTCCACTCATATTTCATTTTAAAGATTAATATATCCATGGTAGGGGTCCTGTCGACGATATATTTTTAAGGACATTTTTTATTATGCCAAAGAGTTGTATTTAAACTTATAATTTGTACGCAAATTGCATAACCAATAGGAAAATAAATGTATATTTCTTCTATTTCTTTAATAAAATGTGTATCTGAAAAAGTATCTGTGTGTAAATTCATTCAAAATTTTGTAGCGCAAAAATCAAAATTATATAGTGGAAGAATCCAATTTCAATACATTGCCAAATTATGTGAGGATCGATTCATAACTAATTAAAAGTTACACACATATTTGTAAGTTATATGTAACTATTGGGAATGTTATATTCTGTTTGATCAAATATGCGAACACACCATCTAGACATTTTTAATATTTCGCAAAGTATGCGAATTACACACATTTTTGGTTCTTGAGTTTTCAACAGACAGACAGTTAGATGAGCGGGACCGTTAGATGAGCGAGACCGTCTTAGAAATTCATGAGAGCCTAAAATATATACGCATAATTCATGGGTCATTTGAGACCACCGATATAATAAATATGGATTGAATGAAACTCAAATTATAAAGTATAATACTGATCGGTGTCATAAAAGACATATAAATATGTTAATATTGACAGTGGTATTGGGAATAAAAAGCCATGGATGTCCCTATTGCTGGAAAACTAAAATTAAAGTCAGTGGCAAATAAACAAATAAAAGCTATGAATGCGGATGAAGATCTCAGCGGATGCGAAAAATGCATTCCGTCCTGCTAGTGTAGAATATATTATTTTTTTATGCTACAAAAATTATTATTAACAAATAAGTAAATAAATAAATAAATAAAATATTTGAGAAACTGTTTGTGCAAAAATAGTATCGTTTAAGTTTTAAATTAATAAGGTGTGTTATCAGGTTATGTGCCTATATTAAAAACGGAAAATATAACCAAATTTGTCCAACTCGTACTTAAGTTTCTATATATTATTTTTTATTTCTTAACAGTAATTTTATTTATTAAATCTTCACAAAAGTTAAGTGAACTAACAATAATTAATCAAACCTTTAATCTTAATATCTATTTAGTCCAACCAACTTTGGACTAAATTTTAATGCATATGATTTATCTTCGGCTCAGTTCTGTGATGTTTTTTTTCAATCGGATGTGTCTAATAGTTCTTAGTATTTTTCGTGCTATTGGATTAGGGTGTTTTTTCCAATATTTTCAAATATGCTCTTGTATGTTCTCGTATTACATCTTTTACCAAAGGAACATTTAGATCCTAATGTATGTTATTATTTTGTTTTGGCGTCTCTCAAAAACTTTCTTTTCTTCAAATGTCTGTTTATAACATTTACAAATCTGTGTGTTTGTTGAATAGTATCCGAATTGATGATTGATTATACATTGGCTTATTAGTGGGTACAGCTTGTTCATTAGGAGCTTCTCAAATAGCTTAGATATATTAGATAATAGACTTATGGGTCTATACGATTCTACTTTTGTGTGATCTTTTCCTGGCTTAGGTATCATGGTAATCAGTGGTATCTTTCATTCTAGTGGATAATATTCAAGGCGGTAAAAAAATAAAGTATTATTCTTAATGTTATCCGGAGTAGCTCTAGTTACTGGTCTTATCAATACCAAAGAGAGAGAGAGAGAGATCGATTTCTTCCGGTAAACCTTATGATATGTTTTCTGGGCAGTATGTACTATGGTATTTCTTATATTTTAGCCAATTTATCCTTTTTCTTGATATCATTAAGTAACCAGTCGGTGATACAATTTCTTGGTGGCTTGATAGAATAACAATAGTGGGTGTGTGACTGATGATAATTCTAGAGATGATTCAGATTTAATTATATCCATTGGGATATTTTTAGAACACTAAAATCGCATTCAAACCCATAGATTATGGGATTATCTGATTATTTATAGTGTTGAAAATTAATAAAAATTGAAATAAATAATAGATTTTGTTGTTTTTAATATTATTATACAGTGAACAAACCTACTGAATAAATATAAAAATCTATCTATCTAAGGATTAAATGATAGAGATATAATAAAAACATTTAATTCAAATTATAAAATATGTAGAAAGAATGATTGATTTTTGTTTTATTTCTTATAGAGCAAGCACCTGAAAACGTTTTATTTTTATTTTTCAATCAAAATAAATATTTTTAAAGTTCAAAATATTTTTCATTTGTTGGAAAATAATGTGTGAGGGATTATTACTTTTTAATATAAATCAGGGATTAAAAAAACTGCTAAATTAGTAGAGAAGTTGCTTTCTATTTCATAATAATAAATGAAGTATGCATTTTTTTTTCAAATATAATCATTTTAATTATATTTAAATTTCAAATATTCAAGTTTTTTTTTTCATTTATGCTTTTATCCAACAGAATATAATAATTTTAGTATACAAATTTTACTAGCAAAAAATTAAAAATTTTAAAATGAAAACTAAAAATTTATGAAAAATGAAATTTTTTCTTAAACTAAAATTTAAAAAAATTACTAAAAAAACTAACAATGGAAATAAAATTGTGTGCTGCAATTTAATAGAATACACTTATCGGCAAAAGAAATGTTTCGTAATACTTAAATTAATTCCTTAAAGAATTCGTTCATCAATTTTAAAATTAAGGCTTAAAAATATATTGAATCATTAAATTTTCTTCAATTCAAATCTATTACAAATATAGAAAATATTTTTAAATTCATTTTGTAAAAGATTAAGAAAAACAAAAAAAAAAAACAAAATATTACAAATTGAATAAAAGAAAAATATTTACATTCAATGTGGAGAAGATTTGAATTAATTTCTTATAAATTAATTCTTTAAGGAATGAATTCTATTCAAACAAAAGCCTTTCAATTAAGCTATTGAATTATATTTTTTAGAATAGTATCGTGGTATGAAAATTTAGTATTTCTTAGTTCAAAATTAAGATTTAAG
>MINK01173937.1:0-16129 GCA_001735545.1 Phormia regina | reverse complement strand
TATAGTGTGCATTCCATGTAATAATGTATTTTGTAATATTTTTTCACTTGAAAATATTACCTGTTTACTGCGTAATTTCCATTTGAAAAGATTTTATTTGTATTTTTTTCTCGCATGTTTTCCTCTCTTGACATGTAAACATCCTGCTGCTTGAAGGACATTGAGTACTGCTGCATAATTGTGTGCAATCAATTTTCTGGTGGCCATGGAAAAATGTGAATTTTTTTATTTTCGGTTTGGTTACCAAATTTCACATACTTTTTGTTAATGCAATTTAATGTGATTTTTATGAACAGAGTGACGATTGATATATTGAACAAAAACAGGAAAAATATTTTAGGTTGAAATAAATTTTAACATGAAAATTTTTTAAGGAAATTTCTTTTGTTTTTCAATATTTTTGTAATATTTTGAAATCTGAAATTTTTTTTTCCAAAATATAACACTAATTATTTTATCTCTAAGTGTAGTGTTGTTGAAATAACCAATTGAAATTAAAATTCATGGTAATTATGTAATGAAAAACAATTTAAATATTTTTATACTGAAGTTCTTTGAAAACAGTTTTTGGTATTTTTGATAAATGATGTCATAAATTTTATTAAGAAGGGTTTTCTTTAAAGTAAAAAAAATCATATTTTTTTAGTTTTGAAGTTCTAAACAAGTTTGCTATCGTAAATTGCCTTGTTGTCTCTGTTTGGCGGTACCACAGCAGAGTTTGTGGACTATAATTAGACAACAGCAGTATGGAATACATATTTTCTGTTTCGCTGCACACTTCATCAGCATTCGTGGTGTCTTATTCATTTGGATTTCGTTGAAACCTAAACAAGTTCTATGCGTTGACATGAGTTTAAATTTAAAACTAACTTATTTTTATTTGCGTTCCTCAAAAAGGAAAGTGAATCTTTTTATAAAAATCTTATACTGAAATTTTAATAGGATACTTTAACTAACAAAGACTTTAATACTGGAAAAATATTTGTAGTTTTGCAAACATAAAGATCTTTAAATGATATAATTCTCTTATACATATTTAGAACCTCTGAGAAATTCGTCCTTCAAAACTTGAAAAATCCTTTACTAGGAATTTGTCAACTTTTAAGCATATCGGACCAGTAGATTAATAATTACCGATTTATTTCAAAAAAGTTTTGTTTCTGGTCCGCTTTTGTGTGTATAGTATTTATGATAAGTTATAATAATCAAAGATGTTTTTGACAAATATATTTACGCGGCTATTCTCGAACGAGTGATATACGAATTTATTGGTCAAATAGGGCTTAATTCTTACAAAAACTGAAACTGGTGTGGTAAAAAATAATCTCTGCACAAAAGATCCATTGAGGTGGTATACAAAGCCATTTCTTGTCTTAATTAAATCAAGGCACTAGCCCATACCATTGGCTGGCTTTCTAAGTACTGATCTACCTAACCTTGAGTTCTTCTAAATGCCATCGTAAGAATGATCAGCTGGGTAATATTTATACTTATACAATGAAACAGTTGATAAAACTGCGCATTCAGTTTTTCTCCAGGACAGTTTGATGTCCTGAGTGCGCAGTTATACTTCGTAAGAAAACTAGTTTCGTGTTTATTTCGATTTTTATGTATAAATATGTTTGTCATGCAGTATTGTAGTTACGTGGAAACACCTTTCTTGTTTAAATCCATTGTAGTCTCATTAAAAAACTGTCGACAGTTTCTATATATAATGAAAATGATTCGACATCTTCTTTTTATCGTGGTTCAAACAAAGCAATTTCTTTGCCGCAATTCTGAGTTGTTTATAGGCGAGAGAGAAGATGGGAATCTTCTTGACACAATGTCAGAATTGTGTCAAGAATAATTGTTGTGTGTGGAAAATTTTATTTATGTTTTATTTAAAAGTTATTTATTGATGACAAGGCAAATAAAATAGAAAACTGTGACACTTTTTTTTTAATTATTAGTTAATTATACTGATTCTACTGCAAAAAGTTTCTCATTAAATTCGAATACACATTATTAATAAGTACTAAGTCCTTAATTTATATTTTCTGAATTGACTCTATTTTTCGCGAAACATCGCGTTTTTTAAAATTAAGGAGGTTGCACCGTACATTGAAGCATATCTTTTAAACGACATGTCTGATTTGGTTAAAAAGAATATCATAAAATTCTAATGAATATTAACTTTAAGTCATTCTTACATTACTTTTTAATATGGCCAACAGATATTAAGTCAACTAAAAAAATAAACAATTTTTCATAATAAAAATTCGAAAATGTCAAAAAATTATTATTTTTATTAATTATTAAATTTGTTGTAAATAATATTTTAGACATTTTCCAATGTTAATAATTTCTGACTCTTTTGTATAAAATTTCATTATTTAAGGAAATTTTGATTAGAAGTAAAATAAGAATAATAGTTTTATAGATATACTTCAATACACCATATATATATATATTAGTACTCGTAGGATGATTTTTGTATATGTTAGGGTCTCTAACTGTATAATAATAGTAAAACTTTTGATAATATTAAATATTTTTAGTTATAATGCTTGTATGTATTTCTAGTGTATCTAGTGCAGGGTTGGCATTTGGCATTTGAGCAACTGTTCGAGGAACAAATTTTGTATTTTTTTTCGAACGAACAAGAATTTTTAATTTAGAATAAAAAATTATTCGATAAATTTTTTACGATTAATCGAATAATGGAATAATTTTTCAAAACAAATTTTTATTAAATTATTTCCTACATAAATGCTTTTTAAACATTATAAGTGTAAAAAGTTTTGTGATGATTGAACATTTTTTTAAGATATATAAATTTGCAAACCAAAGACGAATACTGAAATCATAGTATTATATGAAAAAAAAAAAAAATATATAATAGCTTTTCTAAAAATTTAATTAAATGCCTTTATGTTACGATAAACGGAAGATCTTTAAGATATTGTTAAATTATGTAAATTTCCAGTAAATGTTTCAATTCATTTAATTTTCAAGAGATTTTAATGATTCAAGTGATGTGGATATACGCGAAAATTCTAAAATATGTAAAAGGAACAAAATAGCTAAGTAATTTAGATAGATTAGATTATTCTTAATGTGTTGCCACAATCAGATGGATTTTTATCAAATCTGATTTTATTAAAACAAAAAAAAAAAAAAAACATCGTAAAACGTAATTATATTCTTCATAAATAATTATTATGATGTATTTGAATATGTTCCCAATTTTTGTATATTGATTGGGTCTATGTTAATGATTTGTAATTATTTTATGTTTATAAAACCAAAAATTTATTTAAAAAATTTTAGCTTCTACTTTTTTATAGCTTGAAAATAATAATTCGGACAATTTACTTTATTTTTTATTCGTTCGAATAGTCGAAAAAAAATCAAATTTTATTCGATCAGATGAATAATTACAAAAAAAAAAAAAATAAAAAATTCAGTGTCAAATAATTGACAACCCTAGTCTATGAACATCATGTTGTATAATTATCTAATCTCACAAACACATAAAATTAAAAACTTAAAAAAAAAAAAATTAAACAAATACTTTATTGATTTTTTAAACCAAAAAACGGCCATTGTGCTTTTGGTAACATAAATATAAGTAATTGCTGTCGTTGTGTCATGGTTATATGTTGCATACGAATTGTATGTATAGAGATTTGTGTGCATGTAATTGTATGCGTGTGATTCAGTTTATACAAATATTTAAATACCCAACAACAAATTTCAACGACATCAACAACAACATGCAATCACTGAAAATAGTACAATCGAATAAACAAAATACCAAATAAAAAATTGAAATCAGAGAAAAATTGGTAAAAAAATACGTTTATTATTGTTGTATTTTGTTGTGAACATTTATCACAATTACTGACTGCGAGTGACAACAACAACAAAAACAATGATGACGACAACAATAAAAAGCCATTGTTAAGGTGGGCAATAAAGTAACAAAACAACAGCAACAATTTTATATAAAAATACAAATACTACAAAAAAAAAAAAAAACACAACAATAACAAATTTTACAAATAATCAACATTCACCACAAAATGTTCAAAATGTTGTGCATTTGAGTGATGTTTAAGTTTTAAAATTTTTCAATTTTATTTATTTTGTTGAATTTGCACAAATAACAAATAAAATTAAACAAAATGAAATATAAATAAATTTCATTTAATTCAATTGAAATTTTTGTTCGTATTTTTTTTTTTTTTTGTTTTTTTCTTCATATTATTTTTTCTCATTTTTGGAATTTTTATTTACTTTAACTTTCATGTTTAGTTTTTTTTTATTATTTTTTATTTAAACAATTGTTGCAAATATCAATTTCATAGTCTTGTTCTATTTTTTTCCCTAACAAATGTTGAAGTTGTTATAATAGTGTATATGTATGTATGTTTGTGTGTATGCGTGAGCAACAAAACAAACCCAAAAGATGTAACCACAAATAGTCTTGGTTGCACAGAAAATGAAAGCAAAAAACAAGAAATGAAATAATAAAACTTTAGTTTTTATTTCTTAAAGTTTTTGTTGGTTATTTCAAGATAATTCTTTTTTTTTTAAGAAAAGAACTAAAGAAAATAAAAAAGAAAAGAAACAGGAAAAAAATTAACCATTGGAGGAATAAAAAGAAAGTGTGAAAACTATTATAAAATAACAAAATTGCACATTGAGAATGCAAACATCTACAAATGAACGCAAAACAAAAAACTTATTAAAACTGAACCAAAAAAAAAAAAGGAACTCAACCCAATTTAACTAAACTAAACTGAAGAAAAAGTAATTTAATGGATCTTATATAGTATAAGTTTTACTTTTAAAGAAGTAACTAACATGACAATAACTATAATTGTAATAAATAAAGAAAATCTTGCAACAAGTTGTTGCTGCTAAAGTTTTAATAATATTTAATAAGAATTTAAACTTGAGTTGAAATATTTATTTTTTCCCCATCATAAAAATAAAACGAAGAAATACTTAAAACAACTGTTAGTGTTTAATTTGATTTAATTTTAAAGTTGTTAGAAGAAGTTAAATTGAGTTTTGGGGTAGAAAGTTATAAAAAGTTTTAATAAAATTTTAAAAGCTATGAATTTAAAAATATGTTAATTGCAGTTGTAAGTATGTATTGAGAAAGATAATAAGTTACTTTTGTAGTCTTTATATTTATATTTTTAGAAAAAAAAAACAAAATCATATAAACCATGGTTCGAATTGCTTGTTGTCATTTTAAAAATGGTATAACTCAGGAACTAATAAATTTTATTTACAATAATTCTTTCACAACCTAACTGAAATATTTCCAAATAATGTGCGAGTAAATAATGTTGTATGTTTGAATAATAGTTATAATAAAAATAATAAATTATCAATCATCTGAATGCTTTCTTAATATTGATCCAAATTGATCAATTAATTACAAAGTATTGTACAACTTTGTCACGTTGTATTATTTAAAGAAATTCAATTGAAAATAACTTATGAAGTTGATATCTTTTATGTTGAGTATTTGCTGATATGTTACGGATAATTCCTAAATAATTCTGTTTATAGATATCACCCGCATTTTCTACCAACTAAAATTGTGTGAGAGTAAACTCTGTCACTGTCATTTGGCAAATTGAAATATTTTCTTTTTTGAAGTTCTTTTGAGGAAAAATTTACTTCCTGGAGAAAAAGGTAGTACGTAGTTTTATTATATATTAGAGTTTAGAGTTTGATACAAACATCGATTGTTACATATTAAAGAGAATTAAAAAGGTTGTTTTGAAATTTATTGCTCTGCAGATGATTACATAACTCAAATGTATTTTTAGTTCACATTCAAGCCAAAGAATTATTCTTAGTCTTATTTGTACAGCTTCGAAATGTATCCTAAATTTCTACAAATTAGCAGAAATTAAGAATTCCATAAAATCTTGTATTCGACTGCAAAATGTAATTAAAATTTTCTTAAATAAAATTCATTTACGTTAATATGTTATTAACACAAATTAAAAGTTCTCAACATTGACATTTTTCCAACTAAATATATTTCAATAAAATAAAATTTTAAGACATTCAAGTAGAAAACCTTGAACACGTGTCACTGACTCCTAATAAATAATTAAAGGACACAACACGAAAAAAAAAAATAATAATAATAAATTATCTCTGGTAATTGACACTAAATTAAGTAGTAAACACATTGTATTTGTTATAAACAATATTAAGTTTATATAAGTTATACAATAAATGCAACAACTACACACATATATACATACATACCTTAATATAAGAAAAGAAAAAGACGTTCTTTTAGATATAAATACGAAAAAGTATCTTTTTGTTGTCAAATTTTAATCTACTGATATTTGGGGGTCAATGCATTTACAGACAGAAAGAGATTTTGTGATTAAATATTCATATTTGTTGTAAATAATTTACAGACATAATGTGGGATGTTTAAAGTTGTTGTACTTGTGTTATTTGTTGGGATTAAAATGTTGTTGTCACGTTACAAAATAAAATTGAAATATGTATATAAATATTTTTACACCACTGGCCTGATAAACGGCTAATAAATTAACATTTTTCAAATATTTTTTTTATTTTAAATATTTATCATTTGAATAATTTTTTTTTTTTTACTGGAAGAATTTTCTAAGAGTCTTATTTTGAATACATGTTTATCAAAAGACTTGACTGCATTGTATCATTATTTTTATATATTTTTTCTTCTTAAATGTAACAAATATTATTTAAAGGACATAAACCTCAAAATTCAATTAAGTTCATAATATAAAAGAATCTATAAAGAAAAGAAAAACACACACACACGCACACATACATTTTGGTAAATAAAATTGCGTTTTCGAGGTTTTTGAAAGTAATATTATAAAAATAATAATAATAATAATAACTCGTGGGTATCTATAACATTGTTACTTTTACATACAAATACCATATATTGTATAAGAGTATTGTATTTGTATAAAAATTCAATTTTTTATAAAAACGTATTTAATTTTTGTGTAAGTTGTGTGGTATGTATTTCTGTTTGTAAACATTTCTTTATGAAAAATTACTCATTTTCCCCTTTTGTTCTGTTTTCTTTTTTTTTTTAACTTTTGCTGTATAAACATGAACCTGCCCATCTAGTTAGCTGGTTTGGTTAGTACCTGTCGGGAGTGTTTGAATGTCTGCCTTTAAGTCAATTGAAATTGATGTCTAGTACTCTCACTTTGACTTTTCAAGCGTATTTAAGTTTTTGCAACAAACCCCAAAACCGAAAAACAACATGCACTTGACATTTTAGTTAGTGAAAAAATTTTCACACTCAGCAAAAACAAAAAAACAAAAAAAAAAAGAGTAAAATATGTTGCAAACTGTATGTTGGAGCGAAAAAAGTTTGACTTGCATGAAAAAATTAAAAAATGCAGTTGTTCATTTCAAACCCAAACATTGTGTATTGCAAAATGTATTTGTGATGTTTATGAAAAGATTTAGTTTTAAACTATCTTTTGAATTGTCAAATAGATATTTAAATTGTATTTTAAAATTATTAAATATACACATGATACAATAAATGACAAGGTAAAATTATTAGAGAGAACCATGATAAAACTATTAAAGGTAGAATCACAAAAACAAAAATGAGCTGATGGCCTTTGCAGGTAGTGCTCTATTTTTTTACTAATTTTAAAATAATTAATTATTATTAAATTATTCACTAAATAAAATAAAACATATTTTATTATATTTTATTATATATTCCCTGAAAAGTCTGTCAAAAGAAAATGTAATTTTTAACAAATTTAAATTATAAAAATTTGAAAAAATGTGAAAATAATAATTAGAGACCAAACTATTTGTTATTAAAATCTAATATGTGTAATACTTTTTAAATATTAAAATAATCGAATGAATTTATATTGAATTAAAAAGCTCTAATAAATTGTCAAAATGATATTAAATAATATGCTAGAATGTAAAAAAAATTAAAATCGAATAAATAGAAAAATTGTCAAAACGAAAAATAAACCCAAAAAAATTATTGATTAAAAAATTAAAAAAATCACCAAAACGAAAATTATTGAAACTATATTAGTTCCAAATAAAAGGAACCCAAAACGAAACAAATCATCAAATCAATAAAGTTGACTCTAAGTGCCAAAATGTCAAAGCCAAATTACACTGATGTGGTTTTGGAAACATTAAAGACCAACAACAATATAAAAAATTTAGGGAATATTTCAAAACAATCGATTTTTCACGCAGTAGTACACGGTTATAAAACTTTACATTAAATTCAAAATTTATAAAACTAAAATAAATAAATGATTTACACATTTCTTACAGTTATATATGTACGTTATAAGCAAAATGTGTTTTTTGTGCATTAAAAATTTAAGAAATTATCTAAATTAAAAGAAAATAATAATAATTTGATTTAACTACACATAGTTACAAAATGTAATAAAATTTCTAAAGTTTAAGCCTCTCAGCGTTACTATTGCTCTTTTATTTATAAATAAATTTAAAATTGAAAAATATTTATACTATAAAGTAGATCTTTCTCTCTGTTTCTAACTTATACAAGCAAATTTCTCCTTAGCCAAGCAGCGTATGAGTAATATGTATCATTCATCAAACGTATAAACCAGACTTTTCTGTCAAAATTTATTAAATTCGTTGAAAACAACGCAAATATTCATTGTTCTTCATATCAACTGTCGATATATGTAATGTTAATTAAATTTTAAAATATGTCTTAGTGAATAAAATTTATGTCTAACATATGAATAAATTACATTACAACAAATCCAACAATTTCAAATAAAAATCTATTCGTTTTTATGACAAATTCCAAATGTACAAACGTTAAGCTTTATTAACACCATTCAGCAAAAGAATATTAAAAAGTTAAATAACATGGAATTTTGTAATCAACTAAAAAACTCAATAAATTTTATTATAAAAAATAAAACTTTAAACATTTTTAGTATTAATAAAGGTCATAATACTAACACAAGCATATGAAGTGTGTCACACATACATATCAATGATTCATATGGATTAAATTAACCTACAGTTCTGTTGGTGGGTGATAAATTGGTTTGATGTAATTTAAATACCAATTTTTGATATCTTAATATTTTTATACGACAATAAACCATATGGGAAGTATGAATATGATGTTTATGTTTACAGAAATTGGCTGATGAAATTTTCAGTTAGTATAACATAAGCCAGAACTGTAGGTTTCATTCTAACCCACTTACTCAAGTTCTAAATACAGACATACATTTAAATTATTAAAAAGGATTATCACCATTCAAACACTTGTCAAAGTTGAAAAGTTTGTATATTTGTCTATTTGTCTGTCTATCTGTTACTCATACATATTTATCTGAATGTGTATTAAAACTTGCATATAAGGGTAAGGATGTTAGTATGCATTTGATAAATGTGTTAAAGTTGTTCTAAGTCATAAGACTTTTTATCGTAAAAGAAAAAATAAACAAAAAAGTTTCCCCAAAAAAATACTAACAAAAATAATAACAACACAAGGATAACTAGGATAACAGAAAGAGTATGAGTTTTTAGGGTTTATTTGACATATGAGTTTATAAAGTAAAAGTTTAACTAAAAACCAAACAGCCAGTCAGTCAGCCATAAGAAAATTTTTGTTAAAATATAAAATTTACAAAATGTCATTGTTGAAACTTAAACAAAAATAAAATAAAATATAAAGGGAAGGGAAGGGGATTTTCAAAGAAATCGAAATAAAATCCTTTTTTAAACGAATATGTTTTCCTGTTTTTATTATAAGGATAGCAAGTAATAAAAAACATGATTGATTGATTCATTGATCTATATCTATGTATAGCTTTATATAAAACAAACATACATGTCATTATGTTTAAATGTAGTTATATACATATGTATGTGTTTGTATGTGAGTTTTTTTTGCCTTTATAAGTGTAAAAGTTTTCTCTATGAAATATTTATTTAAGAAATGAGCCAATAAATATTTAATAGCCGACTGATACAAAAAGTGTTAGTCACTAAAGTAAATATAATCAAATTGTTTGTCCATTTTGTTTATAGTTTCTTATAACATTTTTGTTTTTTTTTTTTTTTGTAAATTTCTTGTATTTTTTTCTCACTTTTGTTAAAAAATAAAATAAATTAGAATTTAAACTCTTTGTGTTTTTTAGTTCTAGTTGAATTTTTTATTTACTTTTTTTTGTCTTGGTGACAATATTTATTAGGGTAAATTTAAAAATTTTGATTTTGAGATATCATACCTTTTGGAAATGTTTTTATTGCAGTAAAAATAATGGCGTAATTTATTTAAAATTTTCCAATTACTTCCCCTGAATATCTGCGGCTAAAACGCACTTTTTGAGCGCAGAGACGAATCCAATTGATTTATAAAAAAAAAAAAATATTTTTTTCTTATATTTTAATTTTCATTATTTTCACTGCTACAAAAATCTTCCAAAAAGATATGATATCAAAACAAAGAAAGAAACTTTTCTTTCCGAAACGAGCCCTAATATTTATATACTGGAAAGGCTTCAAAGATATTGATGTTTCATGTATAATGAAAATTACTTCTTCAAAATTTATTGGACTTAAATCTTTTCGTGATTTTTTTATTTTCTGCCAAAGAACTTATATAGCGAACTATTTTCGTAATATCTTTAAATTAAAATGATCGACTAAAACAAATGCAAAGCATTCGTAAGTTAATTGAGTTAATAATTTCAGTAGTATTTTTAAACATTTTTAGTTAATTCAATTTTTATATAATTCAAGGATTTAATATATGAAAAAAAAAAACAGTGAACAATACATAACGTTAATTATTCAAACGAGTGAATTTCCTTTTTTTTGTTTTATTGATTATCTTCCCGGATAATCAACGTTGTTGGTCAATCGAGACTTTTTTCTCCTAAAATTTTAAAAAAGCAGATAATTGACTAAAACCCAGAGTAACTAATAATAATTCTTGTCTTTCTCTTCTTAAATTCGGAGTAATTTTTAAAAATTTTTTTCTTCGATTTCTTCGTTTTTTTTTTTTTTTTGGCGTTTTTTCTTCTTCTAAGTTATTTTATATTTTGAAATATTAAATTTTTTTGGCGTGTTTTTTATTCTGGCGATTAATATTTTATACACTTCACTAACATTAGTGTTTTCGCCGATGTTTGTTACACCCAAAATATTGGCTAAAGAACTACTTTAATTTATATCAATCGTCTTAGAATAAGTTATTTAATGATGCCCCCTCCATGTAAAACTGGTAATCAAACTACAAGCCGCAATTTAAATCCAAACTTAATAAAATTTGGTATTGGCTTATTTTTTTATAACTTTTTCGAATACCTTACTAATGGCAGACAAAAGACTTATAGGTCGATAAGAGGTTGGGCAATCTGCGCATTATTCTTTCTTAAAAAATAATTAACGCTTTAAATTAAACAAATTGTTATTCTTTTACAATTTAATTCATTTTTTATTCACTTTATTTCACTTTATTTCACTTTTTCATTTTAAAAACATTTCTCTATTCATAAATATTCTTATTAATTTCTCTCAGTGTAAGTTATAGACAAAACATGCGCCAATAAATACACATTAAATGAAAGTAAGTAAATTCCTCTATTATTTAGTGCAATAATGTTGTAAGTATGTGTTTAGGATGTATGTGTGAAAATGTGGGAAAATATCTACACAAATTGGCTCGATAAAACTGAGCAGAACAGAAAACAAAAAACAAAACAAAAAAAAAAAAGGTTTTATTTATTTGGGTAATAAGCGTGTTTCATTTTTCTTTTAGACTTAATGCGACATTTCATTTCAGGGTCTAAATATCAGTTTATTTTGCTTTATGGTTTGTTTTAAAACGCAAATTCAATAAATTTTATAAAATATATACAAAAAAAAGAAAACTGAAAATTCATATTTATTAAAGTTTTCTTTAAAGCTATAATATAAATATGTTTAAAATTTATTTAAAAATATTTTAAAAAATATTTTAAGTTTTATTTCTCTTGTTATTTTTAAAGCCTCTTTTATAACTAAATTACAACATTAAATAAATTAAAAAACTGAAATATTTAGTTAAATGTTTTTGGGCTTAAATAGACCTTAAGCAGGCATTTAACTAGTCACCCCTTTATTTATAATTCAAATAAATGTTGTCATTATTTTTGTTATCCTTTTTTTTCGTTTAATTATAATAAGAATTTTCAGAACATATACAAAGCTAAAAGGATAGACATATTAAATTATACAATAGACAGGTAACAGTTTAATTTAGAGAAAGTTTAGAAAAATCTAAATACTTTAGGATCAAGACATCATTAATTTAATGAAAAAAAAAAAAAAAAAATCATAGAAAAAATAAAAGTTCATATTTTAATATTTTAAATCTTAAAAAAATCCTTTTAAATCTGTTACAAACCTTACAACAAAATCATATTATTTCCACCTTATTATTCTTGGTCAGTATTAAAATTTCATTTGAAAATTATGTTAAGTCATTTCTGTTTTCTGGTGTCATTTCCTTTTGTTAGTTTCTTTCGTTTTTGGGAGGATTTTTTTTTCTTTTAAGCTCTTGTTTATTAAGATTACCTAGGATTTGTTTTTTGTTTCCCAACATAGCATTAGCTAATTTAATTATAATTAACTTTTAAAAAAAAAAAAACCTTTAGACAGCCTCAATACTTGAAGTTGAAACTAAAAGAGAAAACAAGAAAAATAGATACAAAGAATATTTTATTATTTATTAAAATTTCTAGAATTTAGAAGATTCAAGTTTTTTTCTTTAAGGGATTTTAAAGATTTTTCTTTTTTAAATACAAAATTGGAAAAGAAACTAGTGTCTATAGCCTGTAGGTGATAAATTAAAATATGTTTAACTTTAATATAATTGGCTTTGTATTTTAGCTATATAAATATTGGCTTTAGTTATTTTGTAAATATTATTTCAAAATTATAGTTTAAAAGTACTTTAAGTACTTTTTTATTTATTTTACTATTAAATAAATGGGATTTAGTTTCTAGATGGTATATGAATGATATGGATGTGTGTTTTTGAGAGTAGAGTTAGAGATTATATTTTATACTTGAACATATTTTATATTGCTTCATTTCAAGAGTTTTTTGGATTTGTTAACGAAGATACCGCAATTCTGAAAATATATTTTTTCATAATTCTTTCTTTAAACTTTATGCTCTTTGTTTTTCACAAAATGAAAAATTAAAAAAAAAAAAATGCATGAAAATAGGTTTCGTAACAATGAGAAAAGTTAAAATAAAAAAGTTTAATATTTGAAGCCCAATATCTCATAAACTAAAAGAAATAAGTTATGCATCGACTTGATGTAACAAATCAAGATAGTTTTTTAAAATAATCATACCCGAATTGTCCAACTACGGAACCACGAGGTTAAAAACTTTAAATCATTTTTATTAATATTAATTGCAATCTCATTGCATAACAGAGGACATGGGTATAGGGGCATAGATATATGGGACTCAGAGTGGGGTACTGGGAACAAAAATAATATACATATATAATCTGAACTCGATAATTTTAATGAAAAAAAAAAAAAAACAATTCACTTTGAATTGACAAGTTAGATGGATATTAGAATTTTAATTGAATAAAAAATGAAAAGAAGATTTCGGAATTGTTGACTGAACTACTCCAAAAATACAATGGCCTTTTGAATATTTTAATAGCATCCTTAAAGAAAAATGTATTTAAAAAATGCAATTGCATTAAAATGGATTTTTAAAAATGCTTTCTTATTATTATTTTTGTCGAAAAGCCTCTATATGTAAAATTCAATGATAGTTTATATCGTAAAAGTTCATAGAGCCTTCCTAGAAAAAGCGAAACAAAATCGCGACTTTTTACACTTTCGAGAAATTGAAAACTGGAATTGACAAAGGGCATAATAGAGTTTGTCATTTCTTTCGGGCGTTCTTTCCTAGAATGGACGATATATAGAAAAACTAGATCTAGATATTGAAGTATTGATATTACTTGTCTCTGAATTAAGCTCCATTTTCGACCAATTTGTCATTCTGCCAAAAGCAATTTTAAAGTTCTAGAAATGCATTTTTAAACTGCTAATAAATGAAAAATTAAACGTGATCATTAAAATATTAATATCATCTTTTCTGAATTAATCGTCTTTTTGGACATTTATATATTTTATATTGTTGACTTCAACCATTATGGTGATATATAGTCAAAACTAAATTAAATCTTATTTTTTCAAAAGCTTGTAATTAAAAATTTGTTTTAACTGCATTAAATTTTTAAGAATTGGATCATACTTTAGTTGCTCGAACATTGAAATGAATATACTGTAACATATGTTTCTTCAGATTTTCCAGATTTTTATGATTTTAAACAACAAACTTTTTAGGAAAATAACAAATAATCTGGGTTGAAATGTTTTAAAACGTTATATATAATTTGGACTTGAGAATGTTTTTCACAGATTAAATACAAAAAAATGGTGCGAGCCACCTCCTAGAGTGGAAACCCCAATTTTAGAAACCCCACTAACTATTCTCTTATTCTGGTATATCGGCAATATGAATTTTTCTAAATACTTTTTTTTACTGTTGATTCCTAACGTTAAATAGAAAAAGAAGAGTTGGTATAAAATCATAAAATTATAATATTTCTAATATTTTTTTTATTAAACTTTTATTAAATTGTGTAAAACTAAATGGGAAAAAAACTTCCTTAAAATTTTGCGGCTATTAAACGAAATGCAAAAAAAAAAAAAAAAATGTATCACACAAAAAAAAAAAAAAAAAANNCTATAATAAGTATCAACATCAATTGTAACAAATCTTTTTGTTATCTCTTTTTATTACAGTGTCAATGGATCAACAGGCCGCCATCAGCAACAGCAACCAATTCGAATTACTTCACTGACCCATAAAATGAAGACCACATTCTCAACAAACGAACAAAAGCAACAGCAGGAGCGCACCCAAGCCATATGGATAACAACGAAGCACAATAACAACATCATAGATATAAATTACAATTCATTGAATGGTCACCACATAGACTGCATGCGATCAAATTAAAACAACATTACCACCATTCACAAATCACCGTCCTCCTCTTCTTCGTCGATGGGTGTTGATGTGGAGGGTCATCATTATTTTTCACAATCATCATCATCAATGAGAAAGTTTTTCCAAAAAGTCCTCAACCATATTCGATTTGACCATGCCCGTAATATTACAGCACGCGCTGGACAAATAGCAGCCATTTAAATTGTCGTGTAGAAAACTTGGGTGATAAATCAGTAAGTCATATGTTTTAGTTGTTGTATGTATTTCCCTGTTTTTTTCTTTAAAAGATACAACAAGTCAATGTCACTAAGGCTGACCAATTGATACCATATAAAAGTCTTTCTGTTAAAAAAAAAAACATCAAACAATATTTTTTCTCTGTACAGAATTTTTAATTAAAGTTATATTAAAAAAAAAAAAAAAAAAAAACTAGGCGCAGATAAATCTTTTATTTAACCTTTTAGCTGTCTTTGATTTTATTTTAATCTTCTTTCATTTTTATGGTCTTTTTGTTCTTTTCTTATTTTTTTTTTCCATTATCTCAATTTTCAACACAATTTATCTGGGTGTGTACGTTTATATGTGTATATATGTGTGTAAGCAGGTATCCTGGATACGAAAAAGAGATTTACACATTTTGACAGCTGGTATATTGACATACACCTCTGATGAAAGATTTAAGGTATGTATTTATGATAACTACGCAAAAAGAAGAAAAATTCATGTAAAAAATTAAGAAAGTATTATAACATACATAGTTATTATCAAAGAATACTAAGAATAGAAAATATTACTCTTTCCTACAACAACATTTCTCTCTCTTCACATATAGGTGCCTTGTAAATTCAACACGCTTGTGAGAGAGTAAAAAAACACTAAAGTCATTATCAAAAACTTCATATTTTAGTGCAAAAGCCTCTTAAAACACATATTTATCACTTAATTAAATATTTTTTCTTAATTTTAACAATATAAACGGTAACAAAAAGTTAATAATTTTTAGAAACTG
>MINK01173936.1:9555-22011 GCA_001735545.1 Phormia regina | reverse complement strand
TTTAAAAAAAAAAAAAAAAAAAAAAAGTGATAATTTTTTAAAAAAACTTTCTTTTCAGGTGTTGGAGCAAAGGACTCTTTAACTGGTTACACCGTACTTGTAAGCGTAGCACATACTCTTTCTCGTCTCTTACCCGATAAAACTCTTTTAAAAGATTCCAATCTTAATATACTCTTTGTCCTATTCAATGGCGAATCCTATGATTACATAGGATCACAAAGATTTGTTTATGATTTAGAAAATAAAGATTTTCCCAAGGCTACCACTCAAACAACACCCATTACATTTGATAATATTGAATTTGTTTTGGACTTGGGCACCTTCGATGAAATGTCCAGCATTAAATTGCACACAATTAGTGAATTTCCTTATGCTAAAATGATTTTACGCAAATTGCAACATTACGCTACTACTCCTAAATATGATTTCAATATAAATTTTGAAAATTCTATAGGCTATCAAATGCCACCAACATCGGCCCAATCTTTTTTAAGAAAAAATCTCTCATTTCCAGCGGCCATATTAAATGCGCCACCCACTAATCGTTTTTATCATTCGGTATACGATGATGCGGTAAATTTGAAATATAATTATACCAATACTTCGTTAGATTATACCAAATTAATGGGTCGAGAAGATGCTTTGAAATACTTCAAAACAGATGATATACAAATGAAAATACGTAATGTATCGGCTATTATAGCAATGGCTTTGTATGAAACACTAACGGGTAAAGAGTATGTGGATGATCAATTTCCCAGTCCGGTATTAATAGATGAAATACTTTATTGTTTTGCTAAATCACAAAATTGTCCGTTATTCTTTGCGGCATCTAAACCGAATAGTTTTAAAAAATTGCCTTTACTAGCACCAAATCGGTATGAGTTTTATATGAATAAAAAAGTATATATTTTTATTAATTAAATCTAATTTTGCTTTAAATTTCTTAGATACATTAGTGTCAATCGTGATACTCAGGAAGCTACCATTTGGACTTATCGCATTATGGGCTATTTATTATCACAAAAACTTCCAAATGTTTCCAAAGACAATTGCACCTATTTGCCTAGATATTGGTTTGCCGGCTATAATAAACAGGGAGAATGTGGTTTAACCACACAAAATTATTCTTTAGCTTTAAGTCCCGCATTCGAAATTCAAAGTGAGTCTATTAATCTATAAATAAAATTAAAAATAATTACTTTACTTTGCGATTTTCATTTCTTATTTTAGATTACAATTGGACATCGGGTGAATATTCTACCTGGTCCGAATCCACCTGGAGTTCTTTAAGTTCTCGTATATTTTTACGTCCCTCAAGGATTCATGAAATTCTTACATTAACCATAGGTTTTGTGGTTTTAATAATTTCGTTTTGTTTGGTTTATATTATTAGTACAAAATCGGAGATTTTATTTGAAGATCCTGGACCGAATGCTAGTACTGATGCGTAAGATTTTTATGAATTATTATATATATATATATATTTTATATGTATTTTGGTAATGGAAATTTAGTGTTTTGTAATAATTAACTCTTTTATTATATCGAAAATATGTTACGAAGAAAATCATTGTTATAAATACAGAACAATTTTTTGAGAACTTAACAGCGTAGGTGAAAATTTTATTCCAAATTTATTATTTGTAATGTATTTGAATTTTAAATTTTCCCCAAACTATTTTAGAACATTTCATTCGAAAAATGTTGTCTGAACAACTTTGATCCTAAAATATGAATGCTTTCTAAAACAACAATTTTATCCAAATAATTTCTTTATTGGAAATTTGCGAATAAAATTTTCTTTATAAATAATTTGCGGATAAAAATAAAGGTTTATTCGAAAATGTTTGTCATAGGAAAATCCTATCTGAATATTTTTTATAGAAAAATCTTATCAGTCTAAAGAAAGTTTTATCTAGATATTTTCTTTAAAACATTTTTCGAATAAGTTTCATTAAATTTTATTCTAGAATTTTTTATGCACTACACCACCATAGGTGGTTAGTGGCTGGGGTTGCTTGTGCGCAAAGTAAAGGTCGCAATTTTAGGGATAATTTTATGAAATTTTGTACATAGGTCCATTATTTCACCTAGCATCCCCTACAAATGACCTTAAAATTTTCAATATTTTAATAAAATGAAGATCGGTCTATAATTTACTATAGCTCCTAATAAACCACTCTTTAAAAAATCACTTTAGCGTGTATAAATCCCATAAAAATGTTAATATCAATTTAATATTCGACACAAATAATATTTATATAAGTATAAATGACAGTTCAAAATTTCATGAAGATCGGCCCATAATTGACAATAGCTCCCACATAAGTGATTCGACGTAATATTCTGTATTAGTATTTCTTAATTTTTCACTTAATACAAATGTAGGTCCATAAATCGCTTCTTCCCGAATTCTGGTACACATAGGCAATGGTGTAGGGTATCATATAGTCGGGCTTGACCGACTACACCTTTTTCTCTCGTTTATTAATAAATTTTACCAGCTGAAATAATATATTTTTTGTTATAACTAACAGCACTACTTACATATAAACTTAAAACACTGCCATATAACTCAATCTTAGATGTACTAAAAGACAAGTGAAACCTTTTAAATACTATCGTTTTAATTATTTTAGCTTTTTGTTTTAACTAGTATGTACATATACATATAAGTAATGTACTTAATTAAAGTGGTATCTTGAATTTTTTATAAACTATTTAATATATTTTATATTAATATATTTTATTCTTTAATTTTTATATTTTAAAATAAATTTTTTATAATTTTTTTAGGTTAACCCCACCTACGGCTTGTTAATGCCTAAAAAACACTTTATATACACTGCACTACAACAACAACTACTAAAAGCTAATTTAATTTTTTTTTATTTAATAGCATTATAATAAAAAAAATTATAAATAATTGAGCAAAATTTCTACTATTTTTATATAAATATTTTTAATTTATGCGAATAATTTTTCTTAATACACAAAGTTAACAGGGAATGAGAAACAAAAATCAAGATTTTTTCTTATTTTTATAATATAATAACAACAATTGGTTTTAATTTTGACTTCAAAACATTGATCAATATCCTAAAAATTATGTTCAAAGGTTAAAACTATTTTTTTTTTTTTAGATTTTGAATTAAATTGATGATTAAACTATATACTTACTGCTTGTTTATAATAAAATTTTAAAATTTATAAACTTATAAATTTATTTATTAATCAAATTTGTATGAAATTTTTGTCTATAAAGCAATATTATTATTAGTTTAATCATTAAAAATTATTATAAATTATTAAAATACAGATTATTTCATTTAAAATTAGTTTATAACCCAAAAGCTTTTTTTATTATGTTATGTTTTGTAGGATCAGCATTTAGAAACGTTTGTAAAGAACTTTGTGTATTATATATCTTCCATTTCATGACAATTAATATTATTTTATTTCATAAAAATTACTAAAGCACTGAAAGAAAAACATTTCATATTTTGTTTAAAAAACACACATACACATAGAATCCATCCTATATGATATATATATTTTTTTATGAATTAAAAAATATATAAATAATAAGAATAATAATTGCATTAAAATAATAATTATCCAACTAAAATAAATCCAGATAATTATATAAATAATAATTTTGTAACAAGATTATCTAAGTTTTGTTGGAGTTTTAAATTATTCCAATTCCTCTAATTCATATGACCGTAAAGTTATCTTAACTGGTATTTGATTTTGGTTGAATAATTTTATTATATTATTAAAAATATTTTGTAAAAAAAACACATAAAAAGACATTTTTTCTCTTAAAATTTTACAAATTAAAAAAAAAAGGACAAATATAAATATATTTTGTTTTAATTGTATTATAGTTAGTTAACAATTTAAAAATAAAAAAAAAAAACTATAAAAACAAAATATTAAATTATATACTTATATATTTTTTCCAACTCAATTTAATAACATGTATATATATAAATTATATAAAAAAAAACTTCAAAATATTTAATAACTTACATAGAAATAACTTAAACGATTTATAAAATAATTTTTATAATTATATATATAATTTTATTTCTTTTTTTTTAATACTTAATAAAATGATTACAAAACTAAACATTAATTTAAAACATGAAAAAGAAAACTTGAAAACAAATATTCTAAATGATTGAAAAACTTAAGAATAATTGTAGAACAGCATTTAATATTTATTAAATAGCAGATACAAATGATTAGAAAATAGTAATAAAAAATACACAAATTATTTTTTTAAATATTTTGCATGTGTATCTTTATAATTATTATAAATATTAAAGGGTACTTTAAATACAAAAAATAAAAAACAATTAGGCCTAAAATGTTTCACATAAAAATTCGAAATAAAAATAACACAAAAATCCATATTTATTTAATAATAAATAATGCTAATAAAAATAAATAAAAGAGAAAGAAATAAATATATTACTATAAAACTGTGTATGTATTTAATAAATATTTAACTTTTTATATATAAATAAATAAACCAGAAAAAAAAACAAGAATAATAAACTGTAACAATAATTTAGAAAAGCCAAATAATAAAAGAAAAAAAATACGTAAACTCAATAAAAAATGCTCAAGTGTTTTATTAATTAAAAATGTTAATATTAAATGCAATAAACCAAAGAATGCGAAAATAAAAATATTTGAAAAAATTTTAATATTTAAAATTTGATTAAATATTTGATTTGTTTTTGTTTAAAAAAAAAAAAGATAAAACTTAATCTAATTTAATATTTAAAATTGAAGAATTATCTTATTTAAAAGGTTCATGTATACATACATATGTATGCGCTATGATATTGTACCTTAATTTGACATAGATCCGAAAGGTGACTTTTTTGTGCTTAACTTGAGCAATGTCTGTCCTAAGTTATCTTGATTTTGAGAATATCAATTGATTTTGATTTATTGTCATAAACCTGCGCATTTAGAAAATTTCGATAAAAAATCAGCAATATTCCAACCACAAACACAATTTTAAACAAAATCATCTTTAACGAGACATTCACGATAACAAAGTTTTATTTGGGAAGTTCTGTGGGAATAACATTTTTACATATTATACGCGTTTAATGTGATAATTAATATTTACTTTACTCTACTACTACTCTTCTCCAACTGTTTGTCCTCTTATAATATTTTATATAAAATTGTTTCTAAAACTACTTTAGTATACAGTCAAATTAGGTATAAGTTGCTATCATCATAAATAAAACAAATATGAAATTTTAAAAAGTTTAATAATAGTTATTGTATAAAAATTACATTAAAAATATGTATGTAAAAATATATAGAGATTTATTTACTTAAATTTAGCACAAATTTATGTAGCAAAAGTTTAAACTATAAATAATTTTATGACAAAGTGTCTAATACATTTTCAATAAGGTAAAATAAACCAAATAAACTACATCCTGAAATAAAAAAAAATATATATATATATATTTTTGAGAAATAATTCTGTTATTTAATAATTATGTTGTAATATATATTACCTTTGCGTATATTCTCCATTTTGTTTCATATCTTGTTACAAAAATTTGATAGCTCGATCCTTGATCTGTAATCATTCGAACGGAAACAATACACATTTTGATCGATATCGATCTATATAAATTTTATTTAACTTAACAAACTATTTTTGTATTATTCATTAATAACATTAGACGTGCACTCAGTGATCACTGCATTGTATGTCAATCAATTCAATTTCTGCCCATACAGTTTTAGAAAGCAATATTTTTAAATTTTATGTCTGGATGATCTATAGCAACATATAAAAAATGTCAAGCAAATGAAAATAAAAACAGAAAGAGATAATGCTCAAAAGACGCACTCTTTCAAGAATTGTTAACAATTTTATTCCACAAGATATTGGTCCATGAATAAAACTTCTGAAAGGCATTAAAACGACTGTTAATAATGTCATTGTCGCCATTGTATATTCGACAGAATTGAAAATTTTTGGAAATTTTTTGGAAGCTTCTAATCGGTTCGTTAGTTTTGTGTGGAACTTGTTATAAGCGTAGTAGAGGTGTCTATAATATTTTGAAGGGGCACCCACCAATTAAGTTTTGTCTTTATTCTACATTTTTTTAAATCTCAAAGCACGAATCTGCAAACGGAATGCAGTTTAGGAATCTATACAATGTTTATAAAAGTCTTTAATCAATGTATAAGAATATATTTACGTTTAAGAATATTTTTCAATATATCTTCACGACCCCCCTGAATGTCCTTACGGACCCCTTGTGGGTCGCGGACTCCCATTTGAGAACCGTTGATTTAATGTATTAGAGAATTTATGTCGGAAGAACATGCCCATTCTTCATCTATAAATATGATATTTTTTTGCCATTATAGTAAAAAATAGTATGTATTTACGGCGTTAATTATGATCAATTGCATCATATTTTGATACCGCTGCTATGAAAAATTTGTTTCAAAATGTTGGGGAATATCTTCCCGATAAATAGCCATTGATAAATTTGGAAACTAAAATACTAGACATCATGATACATCTTCTAAATATGCCACGACATAATTGTGCTTAGTAATATTTTTCTAGTTACATATTCACATTATTTTTGGACAAACAACTTGCACTCCAGAAGAACTGGAACTCAAAAATTTTAATTTTATTTGGATTGAAATATGTTATATTAACAGAAAAGTTAACTTTTTCAGGTATTATTACCTTTTTGTAGTGTACAGTTAGCTTGAGAGACTTATACTATATGTAACATGAAAAATTCTTTATACCACCTTTTTTATTATGGCACCAATTAACCATATACATTCATAGCAGGTATCCAAGTCTCCCATTTTATGAAATCTAATATCTACAAGAACACAATCTAACAGTTTTTATAGAATATGTGGTCCAATACTTCAGTAAAATGGCCTCAATGTTGAAGATTTTGCAATTTTTACAATATTATGAAAAAATGTACTCCGACTGGAATGCTGTAATAAAGAACTTTTGCAGTAAAATTGATTTTCTCGAAGAAATAGCAAAGTTTATTTATATTTCCAAATAAGCCAAATAAAATTTAAGAAATTACCCGATTATTCAAAATTTCCTTTTTGTAAGACTATGTGACGAAACTATTTTCTCCAAATTTGTAAAGTTTTAATTTTTAAAAATAGTATATGCTTAACTATAATACTTAATAACAGAAAATACTTTTTAGTGGTATAAAAAGCCTAACTATAAAACTCCAATGATGTTTGTTATTTAAAAATTTTAAGTTTGTATATATGATGTAGTATGTATATACAATATTTAATGACGATCATAAATATACATGGCAAGGATTTATTGGAGAAAAATATATGTACATCTATGCACATACCACAATAATAAAAAATACATATGCAACTGCTAAACATATTATAATTTTCTCATATTGGAAAGCATGTATTTACATACATGTATACATATGTATGTACATATGCAAATAAAATACATTCTCAGTAAACTACTACTTTATTTGTGATCTTCGAACAAATTAAAGAATTCAATTTGCAAAAACAAAAAAAAAAAATAAAATTCGTTTCAAAAATTGGGATAAAATTCAATGATAAAGATTATGTTACGAACGAATAAAAAAATTGGCCTTCTTCCTACACTAATTGCACGTACATTCAGTGGCCAAAAACACTATTCGACATAAGAAGTGCTAATTTGATTTTTTTTTTAATAAAATGTTCTCAAAATTATTAAGTGAAAAAAGCGGTTTAAAGTTTATTAAAACATAAACATTTTAAATCAGCTTAAATTTTAAATTTCATACAAATACAAATTAATTTATACATCCATTTATATAATGACAATTGAAATTGAGGGCCAAAAAAATGTAATTTTTTACTAACACGTAGCTTTTTATTTATAACATCTCATTAGAAATTTTATATATGGTTGATAAGAATTTTGTTATATATATGATCTATTTTGTTTCATTGCATTTAAATGCCATTTTATTATTTAATATATCATTTATAAAATTATTTAAAACACATATAATTGTTATCCTAGTCGTAAAAACGACAAACCAAAAAAAAAATAAAGAAATAAGTATAGTTTAGGAAATACTTTATTTTCGTTTGAATTCGCGTGCCGTTTAAAAATGGCAGCGCAGAAGTAGGGTCTAGTATAAATAAATTATACAAAATATTTACCTTTAGTTTTATCCCCCACAAACACAATAGTGTGAACTTATGCTCTTAAAAATTTAATCATTTAGTTTTCGATCATTTAGTTCGACATTTAGATCAAGGTATGGCTTCGCGCGGTGTAAATCAACAAAAATTATAGAAAAGTACTTTGATTTAGGTTTCTATAAGAAAAAACTTAAATCAAAAGCAAAAAAAAAAGAGTAAATGAAAAACTTAAAACTTTAGGCAATAGTCGTAGTTTGAAAATTATTTGCTTTGCTGACTGTTCAAGCAGAAAAAAAGAATTGCAGACTAGTTAAGCAAATAAGAAATGTAATGAAATTAGTTAAGTCTATTAGTTTATGTATTAGTATGTTTTATAAAATTTTATTTATATCGATCATAGTCAACAATTAACTAACTCTCATATTAAATAATAATAATAATAATAATAATAATAATAATAATAATAATAATAATAATAATGTATGCCTGATAATGTTTTACTAACATTTTCTTATGGAAATAACTAATGCAATGATAAGAAATATATATTTGAACATATTACCAAACACTGTAATTGTATTTATTTATTCAACTCTACATAAATGCAATCTTATAAAAAGTACAAGATTATTTTGAAAAATTTTCTTCAATTCTACATGCCTCTGTAGTAAATTTCAAGATATTTATTCAAATTGAAGATTTTTTCCATTTTGTAAAACAAAAAATAATTATTTAGTGGATATTTTTAGTCGATTTACAAATATTTAGTTAAGTTTAAGAATTTTCTTCAATAATTTTTCCACTGTTTTAATAGAAGCTCTTTCCAACACTAGTATTTTTTATTGCAATTCTTTTCACTTTACAATACTAATATTATTGCAAACTTGTTTTTATTATTAATTTTATTGTGCATTCTAAATCCCCAAATACAATTTTCTGTAAAAAAAATGAAGCCAGAGTCATAGAAAAAATATATAATTAAAAAAAAAAAAAAATGCAAAAACTTACCGAAAAAGTGCACAGCGAAAAGGAGAAGCCCGAAGTGGTGTGGATAAAGCGTGAAGATTTTAAAGAGCCCAAGAATAAAATAGTCAGAACGGAAACGGAAGCCAATGGATGTAAACAAATGCCCATTGTTTATAGTAAACAATATGGAGTACATTTTGCTAAATTGGAAAAATTACATCCTTTTGATTCTCAAAAAGGCAAGAATATAGCCAAGGTAAATAAATATTACTTAACAAATTATGCTATTATAAAACTTGACAATTTCTTAAAGCTTTTATTAGAAAATCAAGTACTAAAGGGTAAATTTTATGAACCTGAAGAAATTTCTCAAGAAGATTTATTAAAAGTTCATAAGGTCAAATATATACGCAGCTTAAACTGGAGTTTAAATGTAGCCAAAATAGCAGAAATACCCATTTTACTATTTGTACCCAATTGCTGTGTCCAACGAGGCTATTTAAAACCCATGCGTTTTCAAACTGCTGGCTCTATAATGGCCGGTAAATTGGCTTTACAATATGGTTGGTCCATTAATTTAGGTGGAGGTTTTCATCATTGTTGTTCCTATAAAGGTGGTGGCTTTTGTCCCTATGCCGATATTACTTTATTAATACAACGCATATTTTCGGAGGAACGTTATATAGAACAAGTTATGATTGTAGATTTAGATGCTCATCAGGGCAATGGTCATGAAAGAGATTTTATGGATAATGCTTTTGTTTATATAATGGATATGTATAATTTTCGTATATATCCCAAGGATCAAGAGGCTAAGTTGGCCATACGTTACGCCGTGGAATTGCATCCAAGAACTAGCAATAGAGAGTATTTAAGAAAGTTGAGAAAGTAATTTGATTATAAATTCTATAATTCTTTTTAAATAAAAGAATATTTTTTTTTTCTTCTTTTCTAGAGGCTTAAATTATGCTCTTGAAGAATTTCATCCTCAATTGGTGGTTTATAATGCTGGCACTGATATTTTGGAAGGAGATCCCTTAGGTTATCTATCCATAACACCAGAGGTAGTTTATTTAACTTTTAGATGTTCTTCTTTATAATTTTCTACATTTCTGTTTGTTTCTCAGGGAGTCATTGAACGTGATGAATTTGTTTTTGCCACTTGCCGCTCTCGCCGCATACCCATTGTAATGCTTTTAAGTGGCGGCTATTTGAAGTCATCTGCCAAAGTTATAGCTGATTCTATTTCAAATTTAAAACAAAAGGGTTTATTACATTAAGATTAGATTGATAATTATTATTATGAGTTTATATTTTTAGGCGTGTTTTAATAAGTAAAGGTCTGATATCCTTTGAAAGGAATTATTTAAAGAATGTACCTAAATTTCAAATTGTGTACCTAAAAGGAATTACATTGAATTGAATTTGTATTGCAGAGTTTTGTACGTTTAATTAAACTTAAATAGAAAAAAATTATAAAAAAACTGTCTTCTAATAAAATTGTAGATAAAATTTTCTATATTAAATGGAAAAATTTATTTAAGTTTGGAATACTGTAGTCTTAATGGTAGAAGTATTTATGAAATTAGTTACTACCATTTTTATTATTATGTTTTTTAATAGAAAATTTGTTAGCGTGATTAGTTTAAACAGTTTTTATTGAATGCGAGATTGATCTAATTTTCACATGAACAATTTGTTTTATAAGAAAATAACATTAAATTGGAGAGATAATTTTCAAGTTCAATAATCAATAATTTCTTCGTTGCATCTTTCAGTAGTTTATAACTATTAACTATGCAAAAGTTTAGATCTTTTCAAAATATTCTCTCTAGTATTTCTTTTTTATAAATTAATAAAATTATTCCGTTTACCATAAATTCCATAAATAAATGGAATTAATTATGGAATTTTGGAACGGATGTTTCGATTTCAATGAAATTTTATGTACACAGAAGTTGCTACATAAATATACTAATTAAGTTGCTGAGATTTTAAATCATAATATTTAAGAATAATTTCTTAAATATTAAAGCTTTTTCTATATGAATTAAAAGGAAAATTTTTAGTTCTTAACCTTTTTTAAGCTACATATTGGGACCATTTAACAAAGAGCTTCTTTTGTTTAATAAAATTATGTACATTAGTGTTGTAGAATGATACCAAATTTGTGCAAATCTGGTTAATATTTTAAGAAAAATTTATGGGGCAGCATTAATTTCGCCATGTTAAAAAAGACTCAAATTTATTTCAACCTGAAATTTTCCTAATCATGCACATGTAAGCATATATTTTGTAAATATTTAAGGACCAACCATGTTTAAAAACTACTATGCTATGAGTATAATTAGAAAGTATACTCGTAAGAACAGCTGTTTTACAATTTTTTTCATCAACGCACCTCGCGTTACTGCCAAATTGTTTTTGTATCCCTATGTAATTTATTTTCGTGAGCATTTTACTATTCCTCTCATTTATTCTCTCATTTTCTGTTCATAGCATTTTGACATTGTGAGCGGTAGTTTTACACTAACAAAATACAAGGAATTGTTGTTTTTGTAGATGTGCGAGTANGTGGGTAACTTTATAAATTATGCTGATTGTAAAACGTATTCTTTGGTTAAAAACACATCTGCATAGCTAGTTATGCCGAATTGGTGAGAAATCAAATTATTAAGTTTGTTTTGATAAAAAATGTTCTCTAATACTAGAAGTCGAAGTAATATAGGCTTAATTTAACGTTAGCTTGGGAAAAATAAAGACATCATTTAATTGTATCTAGTTATCCTGACTAAGTTTTTGTCCCACATTGATATTAGATATTATAATATAGACTCGAAGCAGTGATTGTCTGAAGTAGGCGAAAATCCCTTACATTTAGCTTCGTAGGGAAATTGACAGATTTTGGTCCTCCCTTCTCTCTTCCCCTTCTCCTTTAAAATATAGGTACTTTTTTAAAGTTTACTTTTCTGAAATAAACTCCTATATTAAATATACAATATTAATATAGTAAAAAAGGATAATTGGATCATAAGCAATTTAATTTTTTTTGAAAAATCTTAATTGTTTGGATTAATTCTCATATATTAATGAAATGATATGAACGCGACAAATTAAAAAATCAGACGATTAATTTAAAAAATATAAATTTCAAAAGTTAATGTGTCCATTACAGAATGGCTGTAAAGTATATACATACAATGTTGAGAAAATAATAGGGACACTCTAATTCTTCAATATACTCTTACGTTTTTATTTACTGTT
>MINK01173935.1:1519-14304 GCA_001735545.1 Phormia regina | reverse complement strand
CCAATTTTGTATAAGTTTAAGAGTCTATTTTGTGACAGTCGATACATATACAGCCAGATTTGTTTATTATTTTAACAGGGAATATGTTTCTTTTATGCTAAAAACGCAAAAAATTAAAAACTTTCAAATTTTAAAAATTTTCTCCTAATGATTACCTGTACTCAATTGAGTACGGCGGCGCCAAATGGGTTAAATTACTAACATTGCACTGTTAGCTGCAAAATTAGCTCTGTTAAAAAATATGGTTTTTGTCTCTGCTAGTTAAATACGAATTTATCTTCACATACATTAAAATTTAAACAAAAGCATTGCTATCATGAACACAGATTAATAATGCGTAACATAATATAGTTGTAGTGATAATGCTGTAAATAAGTTTTTTTCTCTATGTAAAGAACTGTATGGTTGTTGGTATTTGTATTTTCATTTCTGTAAGTAACAATTGTTAATTTTACTGCACTTGATTAAAACCAACAGCATTTGTATTCTCTTAAAGGTTTAGTTTGCTTTATTTTTTTTTGCCATCATTTCTTCCATCTATTTGTGTGTGCGTGTGTTAGTTTTGTTTGAAAAATGATTGAATTTAAAGCCCTAAAACAAAATGTGGCATATATTGCATAATAGTTTTGTGATGGCCTAAGGTCAATCAAAATATTTCAAATTTTGTTAGAATGCAGATGAATTGTGATTTTTGAATAGAATTATGCATATCAGAATAAGATATTCAAATGAGAATTTCTAAAAAAATAGTGTATGTTAAAAGAAAATAAAAATATCATAGTTGCTTAGAATAACTATATGTTATCTTATGAATAAGAAATTGTTATTGGTTTGTATTGTATTGTAAGAATTTATTGTATATTATGCTCATTTGAATATAAATGTAGACAAATGATTTTTAAAATTCCTAGAAATTCTTTGCAAATTTATTTTTATCAATTGTTAATTTTAACTATAAGAATATTTGTAGACCAGTTTGTTTACGATGCTAAAATTACCATAAATTTCTTAGGAATTTTAAAATCTTAACTAACTAATAACAAATGTTATCAATAATTAGAAATATAAGGAGCCAGTAGAAGTTATTAAAGTCCTGATTGTATTGTCAAAATCATTACAATATCCCAACATAAATTGAAGACTCTTTTTTTCTAATGAATTGTTAAATTTGTTTTCGAACTAATTTGAATAATTGTTAAAAAAAAACAAACACTAACAAAAAACCAACACACATACAAAATCAGCTAAACAATTACTTGGAAACCCCTTTAATTTTGAAAGTTAAACTTTAAACAAAAATATATATGTTAAATATTTAAAATATTTCCTGAAATTTTAAAATATTTTGCATATTTAATTATAAATCCTTTTCTAAAAATAATTCTAAATATTTTCCTTTATTTGGTTAATCTTAAATTTAAAATTATTTATTTTCTGCAATGCAGATTTTTTTCTTAAAGATTGAAACATTTCAAGTCGTATTTAAGCATTAAGCAGTGGGGCAGAATTGAAATATTTTGGAAATAAATCTGTAACTTCTAATCTGTTACCTGGAGTTGCTTGAAAGTTGGTATAGCAGCAGCAAATGAGTATATAATGTTAAGTTTGCAAGAAGGGATGAACAGAGCCCTCAGGGGAGGAGCTAAAGAGACTCAAAGTGGAGAACTTTTGACATATAAAATTTGTGGAGTGGAATTGAAAATTTTTGTAAATAAATCTGAAATTTCTAATTGATTTGCTTGAAATTTGGCATAGTAATAGCAGAATATATAATATATGATGTTAATTTTGTAAGGGGAACCCAGCAAACCCCTCAGGAGAGGAGCTTAGGAGACTCAAAGTTAGGTACTTTTGACATATAAAATTTGTGGGGCAGAATGGAACATTTGTTAAATTAATCTGTAACTTATAATTGGTTAACTGGATTTGCTAGACATTTGGTGTGGCAGTAGCAGAAGAATATATCTTGTTAATTTTGGAAGGGGAACCCAGCAAACCCCTCAGGAGAGAAGCTAATGAGACTCAAAGTAGGGTACTTTTGACATATGAAATTTGTAGGGCATATTGGGACATTTGAAATTAATCTGTAACTTCTAATTGTTTAGCTGGATTTACTTGAAATTTGGTAGAATAGTATGCAATATTATGTTTTGAAGAGAAACCTAACAGACCCCTCAGGGAATGAGCTAAGGAGACACAAAATAGGTTACTTTTGAAAAGTTCTGAAAAAATTGCTGTGGTAAGGGGGATCTAACAGACCTCTCTAGTGGGGAGTTAAGGGGACTCAAAATAGGGTACTTTTGAGATATAAAAGTTGTAATTGCTTGCCAAATTTGTATTTCTCGTCAGATTTCAAAAACGTTTATATATACTTGTAGGTCTTAATAGCACTTAAAAAAATGCTATCTTTTCTCTTATAGTTTTCGAGATATTTGCTTTTGAAATTTTAAGTTCTCTCCAGATACCGGATGACACCATTGCTATCTTTACCGATGAGTTAAAAACACGCGAAAATGCCGGTTGTGGCATCTATTCAGAGCAGCTGAACTTAAGGCTGTCCTTCAAGCTTCCATGCTACAGTAGCGTACTACAGGCTGAGATTATGGCCATAAAATTAGCCGCTGAATGGATACAGTATCATGAGATATTACATAGTAATATCCATATACTTACTTATCGCAAAACGGCCATAAATTCCCTAGTGAATGTGAAAATTATTCAAGAATGCCGGGCGTCTCTGGAAGAGATAGCGGTCACTATTATATGGGTTCCGGGACATAGACGGTAACTGCAGGGAGGATATGCTTGCAAGTGCAGGAATCACCTTGGATCATATCGAACCAAACTGTGACATGTAAGCAGCTAATCTCACAAAATCTCTCTAACAAAGCAACAGCAAGATGGAGGAGTGAATCCACTTGCTCTGAGTCCAAGAAAATCTGGGCAAATATGGACGCACATAGGTCGAAACAACTGTTGAAACTTCTTAGAATCCATATTAGAAACCTCATTGGAGTGATCACTTGCCACTGGGTCATTAGAAGGCATGCTCAAAGGATGTTGCAATGATAAGGAGCAAGAGGAATCTACTGAACATCTCCTTTGCCTTTGCCCTGAATTCGAGGACTTAAGATATGATTTATTTGGCTATTGAATTTTAACTGACAAAACTTTTCAAGCATATAGTGATCTACAGATGGCTTTCTATTAATAGCCACGATAATTAGGACTTATGGCTCGAAATGGACAATCGGTAACACAACGGGACCTATTTTTAGACCCAAGTGAGCCACACTTCAGGCAGCTTCCAATTTAACCTAACCTAACTTAACCATCCCAGTAATTCCTACCGATTTTATTGGTTTTTTCTTGAATTAATTATAGAACAGTATTTTCTATTGAATAACAGCAATTTGGGGATAATCTCTTTATCGAGTCCAAATATAAACCATTTTGAATATAAAAATTTTTCTCTAAATTAAAATTTTCTTTAAAAACATATCATAATTTTATACTTTTCTCAAAAGATCTCTTTAGATAACTCTCAAATGAAAAGCAAGTTCATTGACTCAAGTGGTCAAGGTAAATACCCTCCCGAATTTGATTCTCCACAATAGTGCAATGTTTTCTGAAATCATCCAAACGATTAGAAATGTTAGATTTATTTACAAATATATTCATTTCCATTCCACTGTGCCTTGTTAATTGGTCACTCTATTGAAAATTTATTTTCAAAGATGCAAAACGTACAGTTAGTTGCTAATATGTCAAAGTGTCATTTGTTTATTGGAAATGTAATTGTTAATATTGTTACTGTCATTGCAAATGTTATTGTTAAAAAAAAAACATGAATTGCACTTAGTTCTTTGTCAAGCCATAGGTTTCCATTATCGTTAAGTAGATAGAGAGATAGGCAGGAGATGAAGAAAAAAAATCCTTTCAAGTTTATTTAGTGTTGCCTTAATCTTTAGGGATATATTATGTGCTATTTTGTATATTGAAAACTGACTCAAAGACTTAAAATGATACAATTTAATCAGTTGGAAATTAAATTGAAAACGTAGGCCATTGTATTTGTCTGTAGGAGTTTAATATAAATTTTAATAATAGAAATAACTTGGGAGTTTAAGAGCATTTGATAGACATTGAAATTCAATTAGTATTGAATGTTATTATAAAAAATATTGCAACATGAATGAAACGTATGTGTGTGCTCTTCATCAAAGTACTTACATTGGATATAATGAAATAATGTTAAAGAATTAATACCTAGTAGTAAATAAGTGGGTTTGAAGACAAAACATTTGCAACTGAAAATAAATTTTAAATAATAACAAAATTTGCTTTAAAACGTTCCACAGTAAAAAAAGAATCATATGTGTTTGCAAATAAGTCTATAACTTCTAATTTGCTAGATAGATTTATTAAGAAGATACAAATTCTGTTGATTATAATTAAGTGCAATAAAATTAACTTAAGTTACTTGCAGAAATGGAAGTACAAATGTAAACAACCAAGCAGTTCTGCTTGCAGAGAAAAGAACATTGTTACAGCATTATCACCATAACTATATTATGTTTCCATTGTTAATTTTATTGAAATTTAATAACTCTATGTTAAACAACATATTATAGATTCCTAAACTGCATTCCATTTGGCGATTCATACTTTGAGATTTTACAAAATATAGACTAAAGTCAATATTTCATTCAAAATGGGTTCAAATTCGGTAGGATTTATAGCTTGATCACTTGACTTATGGGGCTTGTTTTTTATTTTAAGTCATCTTTCTAAAGATCCTTTTGGTAAAGTATGAAATTATTAAAAAAAAAGAAAATTTGATTTTAGAGAAAGAAGAGTGTAGATATTTTTGCGAAAAAAAAAAAAATGGACTGGTACTTACTTTTTTACGTTTTATTATTTTAGGCCTTACAATAAGTATATAAATTTTAAATCTAAAGCTAAATCTAATTAGCGAATATGGCACAAATCGAGCCTCCTATTAGCGGGGTGGGTTTGAATGGCTGTGCAATTTTGCTATATATTTTGCCTTTGTTGAACTCGTCCCTAACAAGGGGTACATCTAAATCCTTATGAATGTTCTCGTTTTTTATATACCATGGTGCATCCGTCATGCTTCTAAGATACTAGTTTTGCTGGCTATTCCCCACAATTGGATGCCAAATGTCTAAATGGCTTTTAAAACGGTTTTATGGCAGAGCAATATTTCTTTAATTTAAAAGATTTTCTAATCTCTACAGTCAGGCGATTAACTTGTTCAATTGTTCCATGCTTTTCACGGAAACCAAGCTGATAAACTGGGATTATATTTCTATCGTTTAAGATTGGCATTATTTTCATTTGCAATACTTTTTGAAATAGCTTTGGCAAACAAGAAAGGAGGCTAATAGGTTGGTTAAATCCTTTCCTAGCTTTGGTATCATTATAATCAGAGATGTTGCATGATGCCACATACGGTAGGTTTTTAATGATAGATGGTGTTATTAGATTATACCCAGGTAATTTTTTTGATTCATAATCTTTTTGACAATTGCATTCATGTCATCGGGGCCAATAGCAATCATGTCATCATCATTAATTGCAATTTTGTCTCCGCCAAAACAAAATCATTGGTTGTTTGGTTTAAAGACTAATGATGTGAAAATATGTTGGCCTTCTCTTCTGCGCTATGAGCCCAGGTGCCATCAGCTTTCCTTAAGGGACTTTGTGCTTCTACCCGTGGCTTAATATATATGGAAAAAGCTGCCATCTATAGGGAGAAGTTAGCGAATTTATTATTCGTCAAACTTTCAATGTTACTCTTGTGTCGGTGATCCTCTTCTATTTGAAGGGGTCTTCTTAGTTTTTTGCTTGCAACGGTCAGCTCTTCTAAGTATTCTATTTTTAAAAAGCAGTTTTTCTATATCCGAATTGGAAATAGGCATATTGCTTTTCTTATAAACTGGAATCTTAGGAATCAAAAGCTGAAGAAATTAACGACGTAAAATCGTTTGCAAATTTGTTTATATATTCCTCACACTCAAGATAAGGCTTAGTTTGGATATGACTGCTGACGTATTTTCTATATATGAGTTTGACTTTAAATTTCTATATTCTAATGATTATTTTGTTCTTTAATGAAAAAGCTAATAAAATCGGCAGGAAACACTATTATATATATGGAAAAAATCTAGATCAAGAACTTGCATAACTAAAGAACCTAAAAATTATAATATATAAATAGTACATGTGATCATGTATCAGGGTCTAATAATATTTAAAAATAATTATAATAATAGTTATAATAAGAAAAATAAAAATAATTATAATTATAGCAATTTATATAATAATTATAATAATGAAATTATGATAATAATTAATTAATTAATAATATTTTATATACTTGAAGTCCGACAAGAAACAAAAATTTGACAAGTGATTAAATTTTGTTTATGTCAGAGGTACCCTACTTTGGGCACCCTTAGCTCTGCCCCTGAAGACTCTGTTGTATACCTCTTCTAAACTTTACATTTTATATTCCTCAGCTACGCCTATAAAAAACCCAAATTCCAAGACCCGATCAGAGGTTTTTTTTCAAAAAATTATCAATTCTGCCCATCTGTGTAATATAATAAATTCAAATCATTAAATAATAAAAGCATAATGTAATAATTATGAATAATATAAAAAAATATGTTAATATTTTAAATTTAATCATTAAATGATTAAAATGAAATCATAATAATAAGTATGTACACACATTATAATTTTTACTTGTAATCATAAATTACAATCATAGTATTTTAAGCTTAGATTATGGTCACCAGAATCATATTTTGTTCTCTGCGTGCATATTTTAAATATTAATATATCTCTTTTACTTTTATTTCAAAATTATCATAAAATGAAAATTTTAAAAAAGCTATCGAAAGAAATACGTATTTTTAGAGGTGATTTAAAAATAGACAGACCCATATAAAATTAAAAATATTCAGATAATATGTTTTGCGAATTATATAAAATATTAATCTTTTTTACTATAGGGTTACATTTGCTACCTTTAATCATAAAGAACTTTATTGTATGGTACAGAAATAACATTTTAATTTTAAATTGTTTTCCTAAAAATATTTTTTTGATGCCTCCTTTCGTTTCTGCTGAAGAAAACTCTAGATGAATAAATTAAATTATTAATTAAAATAAATCATTAGTTTATGTTTACTGGATTCAATTTCTCTGTGCCAAATAATTTTGTTTTAAATCCTATTACATGATTGAATTAATTTACATAAAATTTACATATGATGAAGTTCTCCATGTAAAATAAAACAGTTACTTCCGTTTCCTATTACCAAATCAAATCAGGTTCATGTTACGTTTATTTGTTTTATGTAAATAAATGTTCCTTGTCATTTCTTTAATTTTTCATTAAACAACTTGAGTTTTTTTCTTTTCTTTTTTTATAAAATTAAATTTGTACATGATATTATTATTTATTTGCTAACATTTCTTTTTCATAATTCTTTTTAAAATTTTCTAAAAACGTTGACATTTTTAGCGTAATTACCTAACAACAAGTTGTTGTTTGGTGAAGAAAGAAAATTCATTAAATAAATATTATGATGACGGGAAAGTTTTTTTTTTTAAATTGTTTTCTTTTTGTTGCTTCTTCTTTTTTTAATATTTATTTTTGTGCTGCTATTGGGGTTTTTTTTAATGTTTTTTCCTGTTCTTTTTTGTGCGATTTTGTTTTGTAAACATATATTAAAATTGAATTAAGTTTAATAGAACATAAAACCGCATCAAAATCAAGTGAAAGTTGTTGTATATTTACTTGTGATTGTATGTGTATGTATGTGTGTATATAGAATCCTTTATAAGTGCGTATAAATTAGGTTATAAATATTTTCATATAGTATTTTACAAACAAACACAAGCTTTATTTACATTGTATTTTATAAACAAACAAATACACTGAAAAAAAGTTAAATAGAAAAAAATGCATAAAATGAAACTCATTTTTTTTTGAATTTATGAATTTAATGTACAAATTCATTGTTTTAACGAAAACATTCTTTGAAATTTAATATGAAGATAAACGCTATTACGAACAGTATCTTGAAAACATTTATTAAAATTCAATGAAAATTTTAACGTTATTATGAACGGTACATTTAAATTAATCATTTAATTTATTTTTTAATAGAATAAATAAATTATTTATTTGGTTTAATGTATAAGTTCATTGACTTAAAATAAATATAATATACATAAGCATATTAACCCATTTTATTAGTAGATAAAATTCGTTGATTCAATGCATTAATATATTGATTTAATAAAGAAGGTGCATAAAACTAGTAACAAATACATTGAATCAATGAAATATTTCATTAAATTTTTTATAATAAAATGGATTTTTTACCGTTGAAGTATCGTTATTGGAAATACCAAGAGGATAAAATATTTTAATTTGATTTTTAATAAAATCATATTACAGACTGATCAAGATTTGGATGCTACATTAAATGATCTTCATGGTATTCTTTATAACTATTTAAAAGATTTAAAAAAGTCAATTAATTGGGACGAATTTTAAATTTATTTATTTATTTATTTATTTATTTGTAAGATAAATGAAAAAGTGACCAGAATGTTCACCATCACATTTCACTGGTCTCAAAAAGCTTTTTTTATAATGCTGTAAATTTTGAACTGTTAGTTATATTTCAATTAAATTTCGCATATTCAAAGTTGAGGTGCTTTTGAGTTAATTTGGAGGAGAACAGATTCCTAGCGGACTTAGGAGATAGTGTGTGTCCCTACAAATTTCGGTACCTTAGATGTGTATTTTTAAATCTCCAACTTTCATTTATGAAATGACAGAAAATACATTTTATATGTAGATAATCCTTGATAATCTTTACAAAAATACGTTTAGATTTATAGATTATTTCTTTTAGTTTAGGAGATATTTAGTCTAAATTATATTTAGTGAAAAAAAATTTGTAAAATTTTTAGCAGAGTAGGAAGAACGCTCAATTTATTGATTTGTACGGAACATAATTTTTATCAAATTGAATCCTAATTTTTAAAACGATTTTAAATTTTTGTGTTTACATTTTTATTTTTAAGATAAATTAACTTTTAAATTCGTTCGAAGATAAAAATTTTATTTTCGCAAATAAAAATATTATTCAGAAATTTACCCAAAACTAAGTAATCGAATTAAAATTGTGTACCATTGTACACAACATGTATTGACTTATGTTGAATGATAGATGTGTGGATGTTTAAGGCATTTGCATATGAGCTTGTGTGTCTGATAACTGTATGTTTTATTTTTGTTAAAACAACGCATTGGTTTTTCAACTACTGTTTTCCAGTGTTTGGCGATCAAACAATTTGTAATCGTAAAATAGCCATCTTTTAAACAAATACAATTAATAAGAAATAATTCTAAATTATTTTCGTAACTCAATTTAAAAAAATAAAAATTTAATTCAAAAGTGAATTTTATTTTTAAGGTGAAGAAGAACTTCAAATTAAATTCGAAATTCGAATTTTTTCCTTACCTTGATTTTTAAACTCCTAAAGTTGTTTAAAAATATTTATTTACAAAATTCTATATAATATAGCTGTAACAATCATATAAATATATGAATTCGATTTTAATATGTAGAAGGAACTTAAAAAAATATTTTTTTGGGCTTCTTTCCAATATAATGGCAATTTTGTTCAGTTCTTTTTTCTTTTTTTTTTTTGAAACTATATCACTAAAAAAAAAAATAATAATAATAATTAAAAATAGAAATTTAATCCAAAAATTTATTTCTAATTTTAAATTTATGTATAATGTTTATAAAAGAAAAAAAATAACTTAAAATTAAATTCGAAATCCGATTGTTTCCGTACCTTGATTTGTAGTCCCCTTTAAATATGGAGCGCTTAATATTGAAATTTTTTTAGAAATATTCACCAAATTTTTTACAAAATTCTATATAATATGGCTATAAGAATCATATAAATATATGATTCAGATAAAGAGTTATTTCAATCTGAAGAAGTAATTTAAAAAAAAATGTCATATTTTTTGGATTGCGAATATAATGGTAATTTTGTTTTTTGTTCGGAACTATTTTATTTTTTAATGTTTCAAAAAGTTATCTTAATGAAAAAATGTATAAAGTAAATCCGAAGGAGTTTGAGGCAAAGTTCTGCCCACAAGCCCAAGTTTGAATTTTTGTTTGTAATATTTTTTTTAAATTCTCAAATTGTAAAACTGGAATTGAAATAAAATTAATTCATTTAAAGATCTTTATATATAAGATAAATACCCATAAAGTATGTTTTTACCGGATGCTTCTTATAACTACAGAGTGACGATTTCAATGAAAGAAGTAAATTTTTGAAAGAGTTTTTCTCCGGATTGAGAGTTTGGGCATTTTGAAACAAGAAAGTAGGAGGTTTTTTAATTATTTAATTTAAGAACAAGTTTATGTATATTGTGCAAAAAGAAGTTCATTAAGATTTTGTTTTCACTCTAATTTAATTTAAATTATATTTTTTCGTTCATTTTTTTATTATAACACCGAAACTGCTGGGCCGATTGCAACATAATATCTGAAGGGCTTAAAGGTTTTGTAAATATAAATTTTTTTAAATTAATTTCAATAATATCGAGCAAATAATTTTTGAGTTATCATGAATTATGTAGAAAAAGGTGTAAAAAAAATTATAATTTTAAACAAATTAAATAAAAAAACTCTCCATATAATTCAAAATTTGATTGATTTTTGACTACTGGAACCATACTACATCAAAATTGTATAGGGGTTTTTCAAGCCTCAAAACTTTTTTTTTTTGATTTTGTTGCCCTGTGTTATTTTTTATTAAATGTATGAATTATAAATGCATCATTTATTCAATGTACGAATTATTTATTTTATTTTACTTCATTTAATAAAATTTAATCAATGAACTTGTACTTTGAATTTTAATATTAATGTATGGCAGTATATTGTTTCAATGAACATAGGGTTAATTTAGTGTAGAAATATATTCATTGAAACAATGGACATTTTATTGACATTTACGTATCTTTTTCATTAAGACAAAGTATGATTTATCGAAATCAATGTACAGTTCACTGGACGTATTTATTTTATTTAATGGATATTTTCACTAATTCAAGGTACGAATTATTTATTTTATTTAATAAAAATTAATCAATGAACTTGTGCCCTGAATTTTATTGTTAATGTATGACAATACCTTGTTTTAATGAACCTATACATAGAGTCAAATTTAGTGTACAAATAAAAACATTGAAACAATAAACTTTTTCATGATATTTACATACATTTTTCATTGAGGCAAAGTATGATTTCATAAAAATCAATGTACAGTTCATTGAAATTATTTGTTTTATTTACTGAACATGTCCATGAATTCAATGTATAAATTATTTATTTTGTTTATTTTATTTAATGAAATTTAATCAATGAATAAACCTGTACATGGAGTCAACTTTAATATACTAATATGTTCACTGAAACAACAATTTTGTTTCTTGTAATTTATATAACTTTTTGTTTCAGTGTGCATAAACATATGTATGTATGTAAATGTATATTAGTATTATTCACTTTCATATTTCACTTATAAATAAATTATTTTAATTCATTAAAATTTTATTAATATTTTAAAAGCTCAGTTAATTTAACAAGAATAAATAATTAATTATATAAAGGAAACTAATTACAAAGTTTGGCTTAATTGTTTTTTTCGTTATAAAATTTATAGTTATAGTATATTAATAAATATATTAATAAGTTCTATAAACAGTGGTTACAATGTTTTTTTTGCGATCATTCCACATAAATAATTATGATTGTAAAGTTCTATATAAATAACTCTTAAACTCCTACTGTAAAATAAAAAAAAAAATATATAATTTTATAAACTAATTGCTTTACCACAGAAAAATCCTTTTAATCTCAACTAAGCATATGATTAATTTATCGTATAAAATTAATATTAATATTACTTATACGTCAAGGTGGTTTGCGTTTGAAATTTTCAATTTAAGTTATAATATTTTTGAAAAATAATTATTAATTATTTTATTATTAAAGGGAAATCACAAAAAGGCGTTCTTTTATTAATATATTTATTTTATATAATTTATTAAAATAGCTTATAATTAATTTAATGGTTTCATCAATCAAATGCGGTTAAAACAAATTGTAAAACCACAAAGGATTACCAATCAATCAGGTACATATTGTTTTAATTTCATTGGTTAGTATTTATGTTAGCATTATCAGCTCATTGCACAGTGGGGTCAAACGCAATTTTTTTTAAATAAATCTGTATCTCCAAAACTATAGCTCGGATTAAATTGAATGTATGGAAGAGTTGCAGAGGAGGACTTTGGCTTTCATAAAAATTATATTGTAGTCACCCTGTGTAGTCTATATGGTGTTAAATTTGATTACCTCGAGTATAGAAGAGTTTCTAAAAAGCGTAACTTCGTCAAATGAAGTCCGGTTTTTAAGATTTAAATGTTTTTGTGTTTGGCATGATAAAGAAAACATATATGGACTTACCTAATTTATATCTTAGAGTTTTTTTTATTCAATTATTTGTACATATAAACATATAATACCATTATAATGTGGGCCTCGCGCCAATTAGACATTTTGAGGCAAGCTGGCAAAATATTTACCCAGCAAAAATTTTTTAGGTACTGGTAAGCAGTACAAAATTATTCATGCCTGCCG
>MINK01173934.1:12243-26045 GCA_001735545.1 Phormia regina | reverse complement strand
GTTGCCAAGTAATGAGTTAAGAAGCTAATATAATGGCTTTACACCACTTACACATTAGTTGAATAATCCATTATTTTAACACGGTGATGACATTAGGTGCAACTACTTATCTTATGCCATTACTCAGATGTCATTATAGGAACTAATTACTTTAAAGTTGTTCCGCATATTCTCAGTCCATGAGACAGGTGAAAATCATAACGATAGTTGTACTCTGTTTCCCGGAACCGACTGCACCTCATGTAAACACAATTATGGTTCCACTCTTGATTGGAGTAGTTTCATCTCAGGATCTGCTCCTCGCAAAAGTTCCTGGCTGAAAATTTACAAGATTTTAATCCGGTTTTCGTGTTATCCGAATGTAATTAATTAAATTTTCTTACCTTTAAATAAAATAATTTTAGAATATATGTAAATCCGGCAATTTTTGTGCTACTGAAAATTGTAAAAATATTTTCATATTTAATTTGATTGTGTATTTTTAAATGTTAAGACATTTTATTTTGAATATTTTGTAAAAAAAGTTATTGTATCTTTTTTAACAACAAATACTTTATCAAAGAAAATAAATTATTCAGTTTTTAAACCTTGTCATTGAAAAGTAAGTACATCTGTAACTACATGCCATTACCAAGTTTTTACTGGGTATATATAAAAATAATTTTTTATTATTAATAATAATAAAAATAATAATAATAATAATAATAATAATAATAATAATAAAAATAATAATAAATAAATGTCTGCCTAATGAAAAATATCTGTAATTTTATTAGGAGTATTGCCGATTTAATGTCACAACTTTTTTCCATCTTTTAGGGATTTAATACCAAAACCACTTGCCAGTGTCTTGGCTACTTGTAATGATCGATGCAGTCTGATTTCCAAGGTCTTTTTACATTTTCTCAACGATTTTTGTTTTTTTAGTTTTTAAAAGGAACTTGACATATCGGCAAAAATAAATGTTTTTTCAAGGTCTTATTTCGCGAACCACTTTATACATTGCGTTAGAAGTGTTTAAAAAATAAAAAACTTCATTAATAATTGCGACATTGTTTTTCTTTTATAAAAGTTTCAATATTAAGAAACTTTTTTCTCTGCGAATGCAAAATATCGTTACTTTGAATGTTGATAAAAATACTTTTAGTAGTTGGTTGTCAACAAATGGAAAAGCATTGCTATATTTCAACTAAGATGCTTTTAAATCTCCTGATTCAGATTATAAATTTACAATTTACATTTTAATTCTTTTTGAAATAAATCTGGTATTATTCTATATTCGTATTAAAAGGATTTTTGAATTAGAAAGCAAAATTTATTTTTATTTTCCTCAAACTTATCTGCGAAATAAGAGAATTCGCACCCATCTAGCAAATACTAAATATCTTGTTCCACATGGCGTTAACGTATGAGGAATAAAATTGCAACAAATTTGAAAAAGTTCTCATTTTTCTTTTTTACTTTGAAAAATTTGTCTTTCCAATATTTTGTATTGTTATTTTTAGTGGATTCAAATGGATCGAAAACCATATTTTATCTGATCTTCATTGCCATTTCAATTAAAATATTAATAATTTTGTATGGGATAAATATAGAAATAAACGAAAAATTACATTTTCAGAAGTAGTTCTCGTTTGGTCAATATTTTGAAAGAACTAGAAGTCTGATTTCCATAAAATTTTTACAACATATTGAGAAGACACGTAGTCATCCAAAATTTCTGATAAAAGCTCTTTATGAAAAAGCACGGAAAGTTTGTTGCAATTTTATTTACAAAAATAAAAGAAAGGTTTCATGTGAACAATTTGTAGTTTCGTTAAATTAAACAATTTATCTTTTTAATAAAATGTTTTCATTGTCGTCACATCGTAGTTTTGAAATTCGACAGCTATACTTTCTTCATTTGATCCCTGATCCAACTTTATATTTTTAATCGAAGCACGGGTTTCTTCGTCAGCTTTCTTGCAGTTATTGCTACTTGACGGTTATAAGAACTCAATTAAAAAAATCTTTACTTTTGTCTTTAGTTTAAGGATGTTTTGAATAAACATATCATTCCGGTTTTAAATAATCTCTGCTCTCATTGGAATTTTTATTTAGACATCTACGTATTTACATTAAAAAAATTTGGGTCGCAGACCCCCATTTGAGAACCGTTGCTCTAGTTGTTTCAAAAACAATTTAGAAAATAAAATTTATTTGCTTCATCCGTCGCCGACTACTTTTTGTGGACTTACTTACATACTAAAAATCTATTAATAAACTCCTTGAATTTTTGAGCTGCATAAAAAAGTTTGTTATTTTTTCGGGATGGTTTGTTTCGTGAAGATTAACATGCAAATTAATATCTGGCAACTATTTTTCATATTCTTTTCTTGAAATCCGGCAACTAGATATTCCTTAAATAATGATTTTCTTAAATTTTCATAATTTAATTTTCCATAAATATTTCCACTTCACTGTATTCTTATATCAAATGTAATATATACAGTGATCTCTATGGGGAATTTAAATACATTAAGCTCACTCTCTATAGTTTGTTCCCTTTCTTCTCTCTCTCACTCTCTCTCTTTCTCTGATGTCACAACTACAATTTCATACTTTTGTATACAAAACGAGAATAATAAAGAAAATCATCGTTATTTTTTATTTTTATATTAAGTGCTGTTGCACTCTAAACATATTGATGATGTGTTTTTGTATCTGAGCGAATACAACAACTTAAATGATGAGAAGAGTAAATATTAAATTAAAGTAAGAAAAAATAACATAACATGCATACCAGTTCATTTTGTATTAAACTTTCGTTACGAACAGACGGTACCCTAAAAAAACGTTTAATGTGGTCGAGATAATTTTCATTTCATTGTTAATTTTTATTTCGTTTAATCACAAAAAGAAGAAAAACACGGTGTGCTTAAGATACTAAAATACAAATTACAAAAAAAAAGAAAAAATATTATTAAGTTGCAAAACACAGAAGCAATAAAAAATTGTGTTTTAGTTTTTGGGTTTATTTATGTGTGAGTTCCCAAGAAAACCCCTAAACAATAACAACATTAGTTACAATTTAACATTTTAGCTACACTGTTACAATAATAAAGTTAGATGTTTAATTTAAAAATACAACAGAAATAAAAAACGATCTTGTTTAATTTAGCTGTCATTTTTTTCCTTAACAACTCATGTGATGTGTAGTATATATGTTTTATATGTATGAGTTAAAAAAAAGTAAATAAAAAGAGTTTTCATAATTTCCGGTTTGTCATAAAAAAGCAAAATAGAGTTATTTACTTATTGTGTTAGTGTTGACAATTTGCCGTTTTTTACAAAACTAATACGTGTTTAAAAGTATTACTACTCATTAAGAAAATTTATTTTTTATTTTTTCTTTACAGTGAAATTTCCATATAACAAACTTTTTAATACAATAATTAATTGTTGTTGATTAAAACAACTGTGATAAATAATAACACAAAATAATTTATTTAAAATTAAGTAATTACTGCTAAAAATAAAAATAATTGGATTAGTTAACGTAGCCACCTTAAGTGTTCCCTGGTTAAGATAACTGTCACATTTTCTAAAAAAGTAAGTTATTTTTAATAAATAAAATAAAATTAAAAAATAATAATAACTTAAGATGAAATTGATATTTTTTTTATTTTACACGAGTCTTGGAGTAGAAAAAACAAGACAAGTAATTTAACCACTTCTTATGTACATCAATTAATTCATGAAATATTTTGATATGATTTAGAGTTATATTTATATATTTCAATATATAAATAAATTTACTAAGAGAACATTTTTTTTTTTAGTTACTATTTTCATTTCTCATGTTAATTTTAATATTGTGAGCAAAAAAAGTAAAAATCAAAAATAATGACTATGAATTGAGTTTTATTTTAAAACTCATAATCATTACGGTCCCTGATTTACGCATACGTAAATAGAATAAGAAAAGTTGTATTTAGGTTGAAAATACTATAAAGAAATAGTATTTTGACACAGAAAATGGAAAGAAACAACCAGTGCATCAAAATGGTTAAAAACAAGAGAAAAATGGAAAATTGATCCTTGAATTTGCAAGTAATGATTAAGAAAAATATATACGTTATCTATAAAATGTTTTTCTACGATCAGATAGAAGGATTATTTTATAGGCAAAAAATTTACCACTTTCATCCTCTGAGATTGAAATTTTTTGTTGGAATAGGTCCAAAAAGAGTTCGTCTTCGTTTTGTGCAATATTCCAATATATACCAGTACCCATATGCATTTATTATATTTATCAATATTATAAAAAGGACCATTTGAATTTAATTAAAATCGTTTACTAAGGAAAAAAATCGAAATATTTCTGAAGAATTTCTCAAAGTAATCGTCACTTTGTGATTCTGTAATAACGATATTGATGTGGTCCCAAATAATAATTTTTGCTCTTTAAAAATAATGTATTTTAATAATTAATATAACAACCCTTAAATTTCTTCTATTCATATACCAGACATTGTTGGATTCCCCAAGACACATACATTTATCAATCTAAAAAGGAACGCAATCGGTGGTTTTGGTGAAGAATTTCCTATAGCTATCAATATACCGAAAAAAGTGCATTGATTCAACAAATTTATTACCTAGTTGTGACCTAACGTAGGGGTACGTTGAAACTATGTATTTGTCATACGTGTACAATTACACAAGTTCATTTATTCAACTTATTCGTACTTTTCTCTAATGAACAAGTTCGTTAAATCAAATAATATCAATGAATGATACATTGAATCGAGGAATCAGCACTTTTATTTTAATCAATTTATACGTTGTCTCAATCAAAATATACGTTGAAATTTTAAAAATCTCTCTAAACGGTTATGTTGACTTAAAAAACATGTAACTTAATTTCAACAAATTTATACGTTACGTTTATTATTTTTTTTTATTTTTTTTTAAACATTCGCAGATAATTTATTATTTGAAAAAAAAAAAAAAAACATAAATAAGACGATTACAATATAAAGAAATTTATCAATATATGGAATTAAATGTAAAAATTTACTTATTGTATTAAAAATAATAGAGATTTCAGAATGTAACATTTTACATGCATTAATAATATAATTTTTAAATTTATTTCATATCAAATGAGTAATTGAAAAATTTTTGTTTTTTAACATTCATACACAAAATTCTTAAAATATGTCAATGGAATGTCAACTGATTAAGAAAAAAAATTGGTCATACAAGATAAAAAAAACAAAAACAAAAAATCTAATAATTATAAAAATGAAATCAACACACCACAATATGGTATAATTAAAGAATTGTTCAACATATTGATTACAAATACATTCCTTAAACTCACAACACATACATACCGTCTAAGTAATCGAATACTCACCGACACCATTAGAGACAATATTTAAATTTAACGATATTTTGCAATCGAAAAAAAAAACATTTACTTTGAAGGTTAAGAAAAGAAAATTGATATAAATTATTAGAAGCAAAAAATAAAAAAAACTAAGATTAGATATGTAGGCAGGTAAAACATTTTATACCCAGAATGTATAGTGTAGTTGATTATTTAATGATTAAACACATACACACAAAAAATAAGTTAGTTTTGGTTTTTTTTTTATTCCCCGAACAGGATGATGACGAAGATATAAAAAAAGAATAAATGTTTTGAAGAAATTTTAGGGGCCACATTAGGTAATCAAGGTGCTTTAATTAGTTGGTGAATAAAAGATAATAAAGTATATTTTAAAGTTTAAATAAATAGCAAATATTATTAAATAAATAATTCTAATAAAATTTAACTTAATATAACATAAGAAAAAAGAAAATAACGCCGAAACCTAAAATTTATTTACACTCAGAGAAAAATTAACCACAAATGCGTTAAGTTTCCATCCAGTGTCAATCGAGAATCTGCTCCGTATGTGTTCAAATTTATTTAATGCATGTTAAAATTTGAATGAATTAACACCATTTCAGTTTTAAAAAAAGCTCAGTTTAGCTGAGTATATATTTTAATAAAGTATGTATATGTCAGGCGTTGATTTGAAAGCATCACCTAACTAAATTCTCAGAATCATAAGCAAATATATATATAATCTAAAGATCCAAAATAATTATCATAATTTTCAAAGTCCAAAAAATTTTCACTTTTAAGAGTTATTAAAAAAAATGTGTATTTAATAACACAGGTCATATTTGGAATATTCTGCAAAATTATTGTTCCTTAGGTTTGACGTGATATTTGTAACCCATTGAGGACCAAAGAAAATTAGTTTCCTTTATAAGTTTTTAGGTTAAAAAATTTTCAAAGCAATAGGTGGGGGAAATTAGTCACACATGTTTTATAGGCAAGATATGGGCTACAAAAAATTAACTACTCCAGTCTCTTACATGTCACATATAGCCCATAGATTTCTATAAATCAAGATTTATAGAAAAATGAGGAATAAAGGGTGTATCTATAGGGGAATTGTATAGGAAAACGCTGTTACAGAGAGATTTGATCAATACATATATATATTTATATAAAATAGCGCATTTTTAAATCATAATTTACGAAAAATATATCCATATATTTTTTAATGAAGTTAAAATTTATTGTAAAATTGTATTTTTTTTTTTTTTGTTATACTAATTAGAAATTTTCCCTCTACGCCCACTTCTTACCTCGTGTTTTTCGACGGTTTCATTTGGGTTAATTGAGAAATTCTTGATTTTTACAACTTAAGACATCTGGAGGATATGTGTAATGAGTTAGAGACTTGACTATTACTACATTTTCGTAGCTCCATGTCTTGGACATAAACTTGGAAAATGTTATAACCTAAAAACTTGCTTCTCAATGGGTTAAAAATATGACGTGATGTGAATAAAGTGAAATGTTCTGCAACATGATTTTCCAGAACCTTTTCAGTGTTGACCTGTATAATTATCGAATAATATATAAATAGAAGTTATGCATAACTATTATTTTTTAATTAATATTTTAAAAATTTATTAAAATAACTATTTCAAAGAAAAAATTACTAAATAGAAAATGCACGAATTTAGAAAAAAATATGCATAATTTGAACTATTATGGATTTTATTTTTATATAAGTAATAAAAAATGACGAAAGCTTTCTTTCGCCTTCGAAGCGAAAGAAAACTGATTTAGGTTTCTCTAACTCACTTCTATGCGAGCAATGAGTCGAACTACAAGTCGAAAGAAAACGTAAGGTTTTTCATATAAAATTGGATTTCTGTATTTCGAACGATAAGAACAAAAATGTCAAAATCAATCAAAATCACTAATAATAATATGTATTTTTTTAAATCATAATTATTATAATTTTAAAAGAAATATATTAATTAAAAGCAAATAATTATTAATAAGTAAAAAAAAAAAAATGAAAATTGCATATAATAGTTACAATTTAAAAAATTCGACATAAAATTTGTAATAATTAAGATCTTAAAATAATCCTGATTACCGAATATTTTTAGAAAATATTCGAGCAATGTTATTTCAATGAGTGTTTAGAGAAATTCTAAACAATATGAAAAAAGAAAGGAATCGAAGAAATTGATCGCAAGCAAAAGTAATACCTATATATTTTATAAAACGTATGCATCTTCTTTAACTGCTGAAGAAATTGAAGACCCACAAAGTTTTTAATGAAATTTAATTTAATTTCAAAACTACTAGCATAATGGTATTACTTTTTTCCCCTGCAGTCTTTTATAAATTGTTAATTAATTTTTAATTTAAATATATTTCTAAATAAATATGTCTCTACTATTTGAGATTGAAAAAGTCTGTCGAACGGACATAAAATATCTTTTTTTAATGATATGTGATAAATGGAGCACATGCAGAATATCTGCTTCAACTCGGGAATGCATCCATATCCCGCTTTTTGTCCGGGATTCCCGGAAATTTTAAAAACACCATAATGGAAGAAAACTGCTTTCATTTTAGCAAAAATTTATTAATTTTATTAAAAATAAAAAATAAACTATAAATCAAGCTAGGAACTGTATTTTTCCATTATTAAGTTTTTTTTTTTTTTTTGTACAATTTATAAAACGGTTTATTTGTTTGGAATGACTTTATGGCATTCATTCACTTAATGCCATAAAAATGAATAAGTATAACTGATTGAAAGAATGTTTTCGATATGTATAGACATCCGCAGGAATTTGTCTCATAGAAATTTGACAAAACATTAACATTATTAAAATGTCTTCTGTTATGTTTGAGAACATCTGATAGGATTTATAACATGAAATCGAATGTTTTATTAGGGATATTAGAAAAAAAACAAGAAATTGAAGCTTAGTGGTCTAAAGTTCTTTTTTTTTCACTACACTAGCTTTAAATTGTGGATAGGGTTATCATTTTAGTTAAAATATTTTCGATATGAAACAATTTATTATCGTTTAAACTCACGTTTTGAAAAATGATCATAAAAATTCTTCTGTGTAGACTTTTAATAAATTTTAGTTTTATAATGATTAAACGAAACTTGCTTAAAATTTAATTGGATATCTCTATTTATGGTTCATATCTTTTAAATAAAAATTATTTATAAAACTGCATAATATTCTATTGATATCTTTAAAACTCTTTGTCGATTTTCTGTAGATTAAGCAATTAGTCAAATTTTATTTTCTCGCAAAATTTACAAACCTGTTTCAAATCTGCTAATAAAGATTTATATCCTGTTTGTGTCTTAGTTTTTCAACTAATGGAAAACTAAAACTAAGTTCGGAAAATTGCTATCAATAGATTACACTCACAAATTTTGATTGTCATGTATTAATTGGATTCAGAGATATTTAAAAAAAATGTTTAGCACAAAAAAAAAAAGATGAATTCTCTTTTATTAATAACTTAGAATGAAAATTTACAATGTTTTCTTTCTTCCTGTTTACCCAATATTACCAATTGTTATTAATTAACATCTGGTAACTCTGTGTACATAACGTGTGAAAATTTTCTTTGTATATGTTGAGAAAAATGGGAGAAAGAGCATGTAAATAAATATGTGTATTAAAAATTTTTTTACTATATTTTTTTTTTTTATTTAACTATTTTGATATGTCTTTATATCGCTTCATAATTAAGCGATATTTATATATATTTATTGTTTGCAATCATATGTATGTATGTATTCAATATTTCTTTTCTCCTTGTCGATTGTAAGCTGCTGTGACAGCGGCATTGATGTTTGCTTAATAGCAGCAGCAACATCAGCCACAAATATTCCCGTTGACGATAAATGATGATATTTTTTTATATATATATATTTCTTTTAAATTGTTGCTGTAGTTACTGTGGAATGTTTTTTTTTTTTCTTCTGTACAACAAACACATACACACATTGGAGTACATATAACTTAGCTTCTTCTCTATTTATTTCTTTTTATACTGAGTAGTATATCGAATATGTGTGTTACTGGTTAAAGCTCAATGTTGTTAGGCCAGCCAGTCAACCAGCCATACCCGATCAACAGTAAGAGCAACAATAAAAATACACTACTACGACATTTTTTTGAACGAGAAGCAACACCAATAAGTAGTAAAACGAGCGTCATTGAGTTGGTGAAGGGGGGGGAAGGGAGGGCAAACAGGCAGACAGACGTTAGTAAAGTCACAATATTAGCGGCAGTAACTTTGAATTTTAAAATATTGTGCCATTTAGTTGGCAGAGAACTTGCTTTCGCGTATGATCGTCAACCGCAACTACGGGTGGAATAAATATCTAAAAAAAAATCAACGTTAAAAAGACACCAAAAAAATAAATATTACACTTAAACTCGGTCAAAAATTTCGGTGCAATTTTTTACATTATTGTAAAACATATAAAAAGAGCAAAATTTTTATATAAATTTTTATAAATAATAGGTGTGTTGCGGTGCTGATAATTTAAAAAGAGAAAAACATATTTTCTGTTAAATTATTTTTATTTGACTTTGTATATTTTAATGAGTTTTTTTTTTTTTTTTTGCTAAAAAAAAAGTTAATACAAATATTTTTAAATAAACATTAACTTTACCTATTTGCTTAGGCAAATGAATACGTGGATTTGTTCGAGAAAGAAAAAACCTGTTAATTAAAGTGCTAATCATTTTCAGACATGTCCGTGTTTAATTTATTTTTTTAAGTGTTTCTCTAAAGTACCGCAACATTTGTTTAAATTACAAATTATTTCTAGCTGCGGTCATGAACTTTACCTTAAACTAAATCTTTTATTGTCAAATTCATTGAATATTTTCAAGGAATTATTTATTTTATTTGATACGTGATCTTTTCTTTCTCCTCTGTGATCTCTTATGTATTTGGATGGTTTTGTGAAGATTGGCAAAATTATGAATGAAAAAAATGACAAATACTTAAGTGAATTGTCAAATTCTGTATTAAAATATTTTACGATCAAAGATCATTTTGAAATCGAATACACAATGAAGAGAACTTTATACTTTAAATGTGAGAATTTTGCAGTGCAGTTTTTTTAATGGAGAGTTTTCAATGTATTTATTAGAATAATAGCTAATTTATTTCTGAGCAAAAGTTTAACAAAAAAGTTTTTTTTTCTTAGGGAAAATATGTATATAATTATGGTAACAGATATTTGATTGTGTTAATCGAATTTTAGTGTTCTGTAATAACTAATTATTAAATTCAAATGTTTACTACTCGTTCTACAAGACTATAGACTATTCGATAGATCATTCGTTAGAGTAGACTATACACTAGTCGATAGACTACTTGATAGGCTAGTATAGATACTACAGATCACACTATAGACTAGACAATCGATTATTATGTCAGATTATAAATCTTTAGTATAGACAAATCCATAGAATAGGTGACCTCACTTAATAAGTTTTTTTGTTTGTACCACAATCTATGTGTAAAAAGTTATAGAATTCGATAGACTAGACCATGTGGAAATGAAACAAGCGGAAGCAATTCTAGACTACCTATGAATACAAAATTTTTGATTTTGCTTATATGTAAAAACATTAACATGTAAATTTTTATAATTTTTGGTTAATCGGCAAAAACCAAAATCCGAGTAACTGTTTAATTAAATAACAATCTAAAAATACTCGTTGCAATGATTAAAAATTTAATGAAACTCCCAGCATTTATTTGTACAATAGGTAAAAAATCGCTACTCCAAATTCAGATTTTGGTCCATTTAGGCAAATATAATAAACACATGTATCAAATAGGCTGCACTTATTAATAAAAATACAAAACCTGTTCTGCAAAATAATACAAACCGTTGCTAATTATGTTCACAATAAAACGTGGGCCTTTTTAAATTGCTTATAACATCACAACAGTTCATAGTAGGATAAAAAATTATATGTCCTTTTTTTGCATTTAATTCTGAATAAAAGTTTACATTCTTTGAGTTTTGCACTAAATAAAAAATAACTATCAAAAATTTGAATTTTAGTACTCTGACTTCGAATCTATATTAAACAAATTTTTATTAAGATAAATGTAAAAATTTAATCACGATAAAGATTTGACTAATGTTGACTAAAATATTTACATTTTCCATCCCTGAACAACAACAATATTTAAGATTTTCTTGAAATCAATGAAGCATTTATCGACTTTGTAATTTTTTAATTCCAGTTTTTCTATTTTTTTTTTTATGAGAAGAAGATGAGACATCATTATTGCCAATAATAAAAAATCAAATAAAAATAGACATTGTTTAATAAACGGTTACTTTATAGTTTCAGTATTGACTTGGTGCCAAATGCACTTTGTTTTTGTGTTTCATTTCTTCTGTTTTTCAATTAATATATTTTTTTCATACTCGTTTTGTTTTGTGGCTGTTTCTTTTTTTTTTATATTTTTCTGACCGCCATCATGACCATACTTCTACAGTATTCTTTTTTTTTCTACTTTGTAAATTATTTTGGTTTAAAGAATTTTTTTATATGGGTTTTATATTTAGTTCTTACTATATAATATGTAGGTATAAATGTACTATATAAATAAAAATTATATTTTATATTCTTATAAATATGTATATATTTAAGACATTATTTTTTTATTATTATGAAAAAAAAAATAGTAACAACAAATACATATTTGTCTCCATCTACCCTGCAAGCATTTTCTATCGACACACCGGGAAGTTGATATGCGTCGCTTTTACTATCGAATTCTGATCTACTTGGTAACACCCTTCGGGAAGAACTTTCATTTTCATTAATAAAATTTTTATGGATTATTTACCTGTTAAACTTTGATAAAATCTCTACTTCTCATTAAATTTCAAACATAATAATTAAAACAATGTTGGTAATTCTAACTGGGGTATAAAAAGATCATAAGTATTTATTAAGTCAATATTTTTTACTGATATTTTAATTAGAAAAACATTTTAAATAAAGTCATAGTCATATACATATTTATTATGTATATGACTATGACTGATATTATTTCAAAAATTTTTAAACTTCATCTTAAAAACGCTAATTATTTATGCTCAATTTTGCTAAAATTTGGGCTCATAAAAATGATTTAAGTTTGAATAGTAATTAGTTGATTTAAGAACATTTAATTTTCAAAAATTAGAATACATCTTCGAAGTGTGGGGGTATCAATAAAAAATAGTTTGTTATGGCTATATAATATAATGTAACGAACTAATTTTATTTAATAAAATTTTATTAAAATTAAGTCAGGATTTTTTAGAAAGAGTAGTTACAAATTCATGACATTTTTCATTAAAAATCAGGTCAACTAAAAGGGTAATGTTAATAAAATTCAAATTAAAAATACACTGGGAAAATCGTTCCTTGCCACAACCATTTTTTTTTAATCAACCGAACTAAGTCGGATCCGAAAACTATCTGAAATTCGTTGCAAATGCTATTCTACTTCTGACTTTATGGTTCAGATAACTGTTTAGGGAAAACAACTCAATAAGTTGTATTGAATGAATCGTTTTAAAAATTGTTTTCCTCTAATATCACATTTATATTTTATTAAATTTAAGGAACAAAAATATAAATTCATATATTGGGACTTGTTGGATATGATATTATAAACCAAATTGACAGCATAAGCTGTAGATACTCACATACAAAAAACAATTGCTTACCATTACACATCCGTTAGCCATTGAAAACTAAATAAAAACTATTTATGAAACAACATGTTTCATAACGTAATATGATAAAAATTTAGTAAACATTATTATTATTATTATTATTACTATTTTTTTTATTGAATACGGCTTTTAGTGTGTACTTACTGTTCCATGCGGCAATAATTCTCGTACATGTGTTTTTCAAAATTACAGTGTTATTCTCGAATTCATGACAATTGTTAGTCATTAGTGATTGTGACAATTATCACCAAAAATGTATGCAAAAATTTGTTTTTTCAAAGCCAGAATAGAAGTATTTTTCTTTTTGTCACAATTAATTTTACTATCACAACAAATTTGTTTGTCACTCGGTCCAGAATAATCCTGTTAATATTTTACATTTTATTTTCATCTAAATATGTATATTAATCTAGTGTGTCAACTTATTTTTACCACTAACTCTAAATTAATACCAAAAAAGAGAGGCAATTCTTTTTCACTCCGTTTATTGTCTTTTGGGAAAACATATAGACGTTACTATTTACAATATGTCTTCATACAAATATAAGTATGTTTGATTATTGTCTACATACATACATATACATATATACATACATACATATATGTCTATGTTGATGAATGTTTCATGTTGTTTAGAGATCATAT
>MINK01173934.1:0-12229 GCA_001735545.1 Phormia regina | reverse complement strand
TAATATTCACACACCGAGAGAAAAAAAACTAGAAGTCATTATGTGGCTAAAATAATGACTAAACCAGTTGAATACGACAAGTGATTCCCTCTTTTGTTGTATCTTTTTATAAATTTGAAAAAAAAACTAAAATTTAACATAGTTTTTTTTAGTGATTTTATTTAAAAGTGATCATATGTTTGTTACCTCTTTGCTTTTTAACGTTATTTTAATTTGAACTAAAAAAACTCTTAATGTTTTTTTTTTTTGTTTTGTTTTACCAATTTTACCGGTTTTCTTTTAACACAAAAAGAAGAATTGTGTCGTCAACTTTATTGTTTTAATTTCAAAGAAATTATTTTTTTTTATTCTTACTATTTTTGGTTTGAAGGATTTAGTGTTAAATAAAACTTGTAAGGTGACAAAATCAGCGGAACAAAATAAAAGTTTAAAATTGTTACAACAAAATCACAAAATTCTAATATCCCAACTTCAAAAGATACCTACTTTTAAAGCATCAAAGATTTTAATTAAAAACTAAATTAAAAGAATTTAATTTAAAAAAGTTTATTAAAAACTTCTTAAATAATTAAATAGGTAAAATCCAAAAGTAGAATTTTCCAAACAATATTAATTGTGAATAAAAAACTAAAATTCATAATTAAAAAAAAAATACAAATTTTTCAAAAAAAAAAAAAAAAAAAAAAAATAATAAAATTAATAAATAAATTCTGAAATACATTTAATTGTATTCCAGAATTTATTTTGTTATTGTCTGCTATCGGGATGATTGTCCGTCTATGGGATCATGATGCATCAATATATTTTACAAGGGTCTATTGGTCACTATATCAGGTACAGGCGTTACCGGTTGCATAATTTTTTTTGAAAAGCTGTCCAAGTGATTTAAAACGTAATAAAATCCTTACACTTAGTTTATTGAGTAACAACCACACAAAAAATTTTATTTTTAGAAAAACTACAAAATTTCACTTTTTTTAATTAAACAAATAATAATTTAATATTATTTTTACAACAATGTTTTTATTATTGCCTAAAGAATTCACAAAAATAGTTACCATATAATCCTCGTTCTATTAATTAAACTTCTGTACTTTTGTTTGAATTCTTTACTCGTACTACAGTCTTTCGAATCCTTGTCGTATAAATTTAGGACGGAATACATGGATCCATAAGAATCGACTGAAATCTATTCTTTATTATTAATAATTTTGTAAAGAAACACATTCCACAGGGATTGCTATGAGGAATGTAAGAATAAAAAAATAGGATATAAGTATTCAACGATTTTTTATTTTTTATTTGTTCAATCCAGTCTAAAAACATTTGGCATATGATGATATAAATACCTGTTCAAAAACTTTATTATTATTTTTAGTTACTAACTATTTCAGATCATTTATAAGTACCCCTCTATTAAATCGCAGCACAAAATTATAATTTCAATATTTAAAAAAAAAAAAAAAACTAAAAAAATGGAATTTCGTTACATAAAAAAGTTGTATTACTAAAATTATTATATTCTGTTGGCTAAAAGCATAAATGAAAAAATAAAAACTTGAATATTTTAAATTTAAATATTATTAAAATGATTATATTTGAAAAACAAATTGTATATTTCATTTATTATTATGAAATATAAAGCAATTTCTCTACTAATTTAGCAGTTTTTCTTTAATCCCTGGTTCTAAGACATTTCTACTTACCACTCATACATCTATTATAATAGATGGAACAAGGTTTTATGTATTTGTAATAATATGTTAGCAAATATGCTTCAGGAAGCAAATTCCTTTTGATGGTTTCTGAAAAACAAAAAACAAACGATAACAAACAAGAATATTGACCATTTGTGTGCCGATGTTTGTTAATCTTTTAAATTAAATAATATTAAAATTCAATGAAAAAGTTCATTGATAAAATTTTAAATCAATGAAGGCATTCATTAAATAATATAAATAATTCCAATGAACAGTACATTGATTTCAATAAACTCATATATCGTCCTAATGAAACCGTACATTGAAAAAATTGTTTTGTATTTTTGGTTTTAATTTTTTTCTTTTTTTTTAAATTAAAAGATTGACATAATGTAAGCAAAATTTAAATATGCATTATATTCTTAATATAGATGCCATAAATATAATACAAGAATATCATTATAATCAGCATTTGTAGTCATCAAATCTTGATCAGTCTGTAATATAATTTTATAAAGAATTAAATCAAATTTTAAATATTATGAAATACTACGAATGTATTAATCATAATCTCTTTGTGTTTTATTAATTCACAATATTTTTTTCGAACACCAGTATGTATTGAGACTCACTTATGAATATGCTCTGCATCTTAATTGTTTTATCATACGAATATATTATAAGTTTAAATATTTACTTATTAACACTGTTTAAAACCACTAATTATTATTATTATCTACATGCTCGCGTGATTTCTTTAATAACTTTCATCTTAATTGGATAGCAATCAATTTGTGGCTGCTCGACTTCTCCGGACGAGATAAATTTATTTATTTGATTGCTTTTATGGACTTTATTAATAATGAATTTGTTTTGTTAATACAGCTACTGAATTTTTGACCTCTTTTTTAAACGCGGTCATTTCTATGTTAAGAGATAAAGGACAAACCTGTTTTGTTTATGTCTTACTTTATTCCCGTTTACGAAAGTATTTATTTTTAACGTAATTTAATGAAATATTTTCATTGGATTCCATGTTAATTTTTGTTCATGTGTGTAATGCTTCTTTCTTATGTATAACTATTAGTGTAGTACAGCTGATAAACAGAATTCAACTCATACTACTAATTACAATAATTCACATTAACTAATATAACCTTTATCTTTATTAACGAAATACAATTGATTTTCATTGAATTTTTGCATGAATAATTTTCATTGCAACTATGAATCTCGTACCCTTGGAAAAGATTAATGAATCTCATTAATGCATCGGCATTACATTATAACATACTTTTTTCAGTTGTTAGACATTCTGTCATTAATGTGTACGCGTTATGTTTTAGTACTGATACCTCACCAATTTCTACATGGAATTGTTTTTTCATTTGGAAATTGGTCTTGCGAGAATTAAAATTGTACGAGACGCGAATGCTGCGACAATTTCATCATATAAGATAAATTGACATATTCAATTATTAAAATATTACGCAAATCCATAATGAAAATTTTAGATAACTTTACCCCTATCAAAGCCTTTCAAATGTATAGATTTAACCAATATTGTTCATTTTATATATCTTTAATTTGTATTTAAAATGATTCTTATAAATATTTTTTGATAACTGATCGAAAACGGCAGATACATTGTTTTTCTTTTCTTTTATGTTTAAATTTATAACAATTTTTCAAAATTAGTAAATCGATAACTTATATACAATTAAATAGATTTTTTTTAATAGGAACTTTTTGTTTAAAATCAAAGTAATGAGTCTTATTCAAAAAAATTGTCAGTCATAAGTAATTTTCTGGTCGATTTCCTTATAAACAAAGATAATATATCTTTCAAAAATTGACGCTTTCATTTTAACTGCCAAGATACTTTAGCTTTTATTAGAATCTGTCTGCTAACAAATTTTTGTGTTCAATTAAACAAAAAAAAAAAAACAAAAAAAAACAAATTTCATTTTAACTCAAACATACTTATTTAAAGAGTTTATTCAATCAATATTACAATCTTCATTTATTTATATATTTATCATAAAATAATTTCTCCCAGTGTGTTTTTTATTCTCTGTTACTTATAGAGTATGTATAAATTTTGAAAAAACAAAACAACAGCAACAAAATAATTAACTAAATGAAGCCAATAAAACAACTCCATCAGACTTTTTTTATTGTATTGTCGTGTTATTTAATAAGATGTTTAAAGTTCAAGGCATGATAAGTTTTTTTTTTTTTTCAAGAAAAATATTGTATTCGTATTATGTTCGAGTACATTAAATACGATGAATCTTAGAAAATGAAAAAAATATTATTTTATTATTAAATATGCGTTTTTCTTTTTATAGTTTGTTGTATATTATTTTTTGTTATTAATAAGATTTTAGTTTAAATAACTTTGCGTGCATTGAACATTTTGTGTTATTTCTCTTGTTTTTTTTTTTTTACTTTTCATAACAATTAATAAATAATAATAATTATTGTTATTATTGCTTTAAAAACATTTAAAATTATATTAAAATAAATTTATAGAAAAGATAATTTCATATTTTTAGAATAAAAATTCTTTTGAATTTTTTATGTAAATCAAACATTTTCTTTTAAATAAATAAAAATATCTTATAATTTTTTTAGCATAGCATTTAAATATTACTATGTTTATACGTTAATATAGGTATTATTTGTAAATAAAATTTTTGTAAAAGTAACTTACATAACACGACTAATAAATTAATATATTAAATACTATCAATATGCGTTTTAAAACACTTAAAGTTGATTATTTGCAAACAATTTCTTAATAAACCATAGGATGTTGTCACTTATTTTGTCGTTCTACCAAAAAATAATATATTTCTATGCATATGTAATTTGCCGTATAAACATCCTCTTAAATATTATCAAATATATGTTGTAAAAACGTATATACAGTAAAAACTCCCATAAGCGGACAGCGATCGTCATGCTGATGTTCATATTTATATCTTCAAAGATCGTAAAATTATCTTCATAAACGAAATTCGTAAAATTTGTTTCATATAAGAAAAAAATTATTTGCTTTTTTTTTTTTGAATTAAGGGACGTTTTGCATTTTCATTTAGGCCTTATTTGCAATAAGTTATGATTTTATGAAATTTGCTTTATGGGATTTAGTTCTCTTCTCTCCATTTTCATTCCATTTTTATGAAATTACTTTCTAAATTTAGTCTCTTTTCGTACGTGAAAAAAAAACATCTCTTAACTTCTTTCGATAGCATTTTTACTAACGATTTCTGCACGAATTTTTAAAAATAAAAAGCATGTTGTTAACAACAATATCATCTAAATATGTTGACATTACTCCATTTGAAAACAACAGGATTGACTAGGGAAAATGTTGGTGGCTTAGCCTCTATGCAAAAAAACGAATAAAAAATGAAAACATGAAGCATATTATTATACAATATTCGGTACATTTCTTGTACTTTTTATGAGTTTTGTCCATCTACGAGAGATGTTTTCTTTAAAAATAGGTGTCCGCGTTCGCCTAGCGGAGATTAATTAATTCTAAAAACCATGGGACCTAAAAAAAATTGACCGCCTACCTTAGTTTCTTTATAGTAATTTTTAATAAAATCTAATCTAATAAAATCTATTTCATTAAAAAAATATATTTTTTAATTAACTATTAAATCATCATAACATCACTTGTGTTTTTTATTATTAAAATTCCTGCTAAATATTTGCTTTAAACAAATTTGTTTTTCAATAATAAAAACAACAACGAAATATTAAATACACTTATTGACTGGTTGCATTTATTTATGTTTCTTAGCATTTTAACAATTTATCGACGTTGCTTGTATTTTTGCCGGCTTTTTGTTGCTATTTTTAATATTTGAAATATTTTTTTTTTTTTTTTAATTTGTTTCTTTATAGCTAACACACATGCATTTAATNNAACCCCCATGCATTTAATTAAGCAAAAAAAAAAAAAAAATTAACCATATTTTTCAAGGTAGCGTTAGCGTTTTATTTATTTTTTTCTCAGTGTGTTAGTTTTTATTTCCAATGAATCACATTTTAACGGCCAAAAAGCAGCTTATTCACATCACTTTGATTTTATATTTTCAAATATAAAAAATTGCATTTTTAGACGTTTTTTTTTATTTTTTTTTTTTTAATTTAGATATTTTGCACGTCTTTCTTCTTTTGTTTTCTTAGAATTTAAATTATTATTTTTATAAATTTGTCAAGCTTGATTTTTTTTAAACCCATTTCAACACGTTTATGAAATAGTTCTTTTTTTTATTCAAATTTATAGACATAACTATAACAATGTATATGCTGACCGTTTGTTAACTATTACAACAAAAATGGTGACATAGTTTTTGTTTTTTTTTTTAACTTTAAGTTTTTTTTAACTTTAAATTGTGCATGTAAAATGATAAAAATAGGAATATTTTGTTAAATAAAGATTTCAATGGCTTGAATTTTATTTATAGAATTTATTTCTTAAAGATTTTAAAATAAAAAAATTAAACATAAAAATTGTCATCTTTTAAGTTATTCCTAAAAAAATAAAAAACATTGAGCACTGGGCGTCATAGTATTATAAACTGAAATTGGTGGCGATGCCGCATTGATCATAGATAATGGCGATTATAATGACATTAAATGAAATATTATTATTTTTTTTATATCTTTTGACTTTTTCATTTAAATATTAATAAATTTCTTTAATTCATTTTAATTCATAAAATTAAGGTATTAATGGAAAACTATGATGATAATTTATGGGACTAAATTTATGGGGGATCGATCACAATCAATTTCAATGGGCTTCGTCCTACTAACATTAAAGTCCCACGTACCAAAATTCATTAAATTATCTTCAAAATTTGCGACCTGTTTGGTATATTTTATTTGGTATATAATTGTTTCTATAAAAATAATCGAAACGAATCTTTTAAATCTTAATCTTTTAAACGACTGCATGGACTTGCACGAAATTAAACTCACAAATAATACAAGTGCGGTGGTGCTTATAGGTTATGTAAGAACTCGGTTATATGTCAGCGGCTCTTCTCGGTTGGATTTCATGCCCATTTTTTTGAACTTACAAAGATCTGATAGGAGTGGTAAATAGTAAATATTTACATATATAAATAAATAACCGAACTTTATTTTGTTCGATAATTTATATATATGTATATCAAACGATCGGACATCCTTTCGAGAATTTTGCTATTTTAATTCAACATATAAATGGTGTTGGAATTTATGTTTATCGTAGGGTCTTCGTTTTTGGAAAGAAGTTTTGTAAATTTTTCTTTTCTGAATTTTCGTGCAAAAAATGTTTAATGCTCTTGTTTAAGCTGAAGATTATTATTTTTATATAAATCAGTCATATATACATATATATATATTTTTTTAATTTTGGTTTTTTGAATCAATCATAAACAATTTATAATAAAAATACACACTTTCAAACATAATAAGCGTAGACTTATATATGTAAAAGTTTAAAAGATTAAGGCAAAAACTTTATTTGACGTTAAGATGGTGAAGGGTATTAAATATTCAGCAATGCCGAATATAAGCTTAGATCTCGTTATAATTGTTATTTTTGTTAACCTTATTTTTCTAGTCTGATTTTATTTTAGTTTTTTGCCTTTTTTACCTTTTAGGAATTTAGAATAATGACAGAGCCTTTTGGTTGTTTACATTATTATTATTTTTTAATTTTTGGCATTTTTGACATTTGTTTGTTAATTGTTTTAGTAAATTGTTAGTTTTGCTATTAGAGATTTGTTAGTTTTTTTTTATTTAATTTATAAAAGTTTTCCATTATTATTGTAAAAAAAGAACTAAAATAAAAAATGTTAAATATTATCTCGAAATATAGTTTATTATTATCTTGAAAATTTAAATATTTTAATGAAATTTAACACAAAACAGTATGCCTAATTTCATGAAGATCGGTCCATAATTTACCATAGCTACCATATAAACCCCTCTTTTGAAAATCACTTTATATATTTATAAAAGCATAAATGACAGTACAATATTTCATGAAGATCGGTCCACATTTGACAATAGCTCCTATATAAGACCAAAAAATATTCGTTTTTTTTTTATTTTTCACTATAGGTCCATAATTGACTCCTTCCCGAATCTTGGTACACATAAGCATAGCCGACTATACCTTTTCCTCCCCTTTTTATATGAAAATTTAAAATCAAAATAAAGGAAATTCAAATTATTTAAAACTGCTTGCAATGAATATAATTTGTTAATAGAATGCGATTTTGCAATGAGTATTAGGGACGGTAATGTCTATCCCGAAGTTTTCAGGATTTGCAAAATCCAGTCTTCTTAAGCAGCCTTATCTGTACACGTTGAAATTATTATTTGGTTATTCCTAACTTACCGAAGTGTAAGGTAGTAGTTTTAAAGTAATAAAAATAAAATCGTTCTACAAAGTGTTTTATGGTCTTTTTGTTATTTTTTAATAACATATATAAGGAGTGAGTTCGAAAAAAATCTTAACATTTATAAAATTCAATAATTTGGAAACGGTTGATTATAGAGTTTAATAGATAATATACTGCAGATCGTAGAAAAATATAATTTTTATTCTTCTAACCATTGCAATTATCATTTGAAATTTGATTTACAGTTTTTCGATCCTAAACTTATCTGAACATATCCTTGAGCATCATTAACATACAAATTTTGACCAGGAAGCTGCAAAAAAAATCTGTATGTATATATGTTTCGTTGTACATTTTACAACATGAAAATTTTTCTATGAAATTTGATTTTAATTTCCGTGCCCTTAATTTTTTTACAGCATTCCAATTTGGAACATTTTGGATTTTATATATTTTTAGCTCCTCATTAGCATTAACTTTTCGCCCCAAAAAAGCCTTAGTATTGACCAAACAAGGGTGATTTTCTACCAAATGTGTTTGAATTTCTTTTCAATATGCTTCCAAGTTTCTTGGTTACAAAATATCATGTGGACCTATTTTCTCCACAAATCATGTGTAATATCAATGATCGAATTCTGCTGATAATATTAAAAAACATTGAAAAAAGTTTTACAGCAGGTATTTAAGTTATTAGCCAATTATTTGTAGGACCAAATTATTATTATTATTTTTAAATTGTTTAATAATTTATAGCACGTACATCATTTTCGTTGCTAATTTTGATCATACTCACAACAAATCAACATGGTTGTCATTGAAAATAGTAACTGATATATTTTTCAAAGAAAAAAGTTATGAGACAAGACGTGTGTTAAGATTTTTCGATTGCACTCTTTATATACATTTAAATAGGATATTCAAATATTTACTGTAATAAGGCATATCTATTGTTAAAAAAAAAGCAATTAACTGGTCTGGTCACTGGCAATAAACAAAAATTGTGCAATTCATAAAACGATAAAAAAAAATTCCAAAAATTTATTTTCAGTAAAATAAAGAAAAGCTATATACGTATTTTCTTTAAAAAAATAATAATAATAATTTGTGTGCTCTAGTTGTACGACAATAAACTATGTATAAATAAATTAAAAATAAATAAAATTATACAAAAAAACATAAAATGTTTTGGTTTCGTTTTGTCTAAAACAAAAACATGCAGAAAACAATATTTATGTTCGCACACTGTTTTCTTCAAAACAATTGGAAATAAAAACCAAACCTTGAAAAACGTGCAATAATGCTAATACTCACATAATGACAGATATCCAAATTGTTTTAACTTAAAATGTCACAACACCTACAATATAATTAATTTGTAGATGTTGCCAACTTACTAAAGGTACTTGAAATATCAAATAACTTTAAAATATAAAATGTATAGCGTAAAATTATATTAAATATTCGCAAATATTTATAAATTTTTAAACAGATATTGACTATAAATTCAATTTTAATTATAGTATAAAAACACAGAGTTGTCATTACTGTTTCTCAATACTTATGTATTTTAGTACTTAAAAAAAATGTTGTTATTGTGTTTTTGCACAAAGAGTGTCAATGTGTTTGTAAAAACTATAAATAAACTTGTAGTTTATCTTATCGTTAAACAATTATCGTGAATATATGAAAGAATTTGTCTTTTTTTTTTTTTTTTGTATATTTCCAGTACCTACATAAGTATATATGTATGTACATTGAAATAAATTGTTTGTAGAAATTCTTGTGCATAAAACTGTTTATGTGGCAAAACCTGAAAAAGAAGTTAAAAAATAATTCTTAATAACTATTCCCATATGTTGCCTTTAAGTAAACAACTTAGTCAGGTAGCTTTCCAAAAGAAAAATATATAAAGTTATTTGACAATAACGAGCGCCCTCTGAAAAATTAAAAAAAAAATATTCTAATAATATTGTCTTCTTTATTTATAGAGATAGAGGGCAAATTTGTAATTATTTTCTTAAAAAAAAAATTAAAATTAAAAATTTTATAAATAATTAGCACGTGTGTGCCTTATAGGCAATATATTACAATTTTAATTATTTTGTAATGTAAATAAAAATCTCCATTAAACAATATTTAGTTTATTTCTCATTTTGTAAATTGTTTACATTTTATTAACAAAATAATAGCAACAAATTTTTATCTTAAATTTACTCTATTGTCTAGTTTTTATTTTTTTTTTTTTTTTACTTGTTTAGTTTTCTTTTATGGTATAAATGTTTCATATACATATATACTCTAAAAAAACCCATTAACTTCAATTATGAGTTTTTTCTTTAACATTTTATTTGAAGTTTTTTGTTATTTAAATGACCATTATACTACTGTTTAATTTTAATTTTAATTGTTTTTTTTTTCTTTTATTTTGGGTTCACATACATAATAGAAATTTAAACGAAAACAATAATGAAGAGGAACTATAAAAGTAATGAGGGGAAAATTCTGTACACATTTTTATTAAGTTTGACTTGTGCCCTCAGTTTCAAATGTCAGTTATAAGCCACTATTATAATATTATTTTTAATTTTTTAGGGTTACTTAAATTTTTTACGTGGAGTAGTTATGACAGATTTTTTATTTTTTCTACCTTTTGCTTTTTAATAGAATTCAGGATAATTTTGTTCTACACCAGGGGTTCTCGGGATCTTGCTTCGCGATCCGTTTTTGGCATTGCAATGGAATCACGACCGACTACATCTGTAAAAATTAGATAAAATGTTAGGTAAAGATCAAATATTAAAATAATATTTGCATGAGGTATTAACAAAACTTCTTTGCGAAATGTAAATTTTGTATACTCGGAATTCTGAAGTCGCATGCTTCCAGATAATGTTAACAATCTTATTTCACAGGATAGTATTCCATGATTAAAATTCTTAATAAGTATAGAAGCAACTATATAAAAAGTTCTTGACGCCATTGTTCCGTGGAGCATAATCGAAATTTTTAGAAATATATGTAACTTCTAATAGGTTGGTGGGAGGACCACCGGTTGCCAAAATTGTTTATATAAGAAAATAATTCATTAAAAACTTTTTTTAAATTTGCACCTCTCACCAAAATGTAAAAAGTGAAAAACAGAAAAATATTTCCAATTAAAAAATGAATCAAATCAATCAATCAAGTAGATGATTGAATAAATTCCAAAAATATGAATAGGAAGAAAATCATACTCAATTTTATTATTATTATTATTATTATTATTATTATTATTATTATTATTATTATTATTATTACTATTATTCTATCTCATCATATTATTATCGCATCATATAACATTATGTTTACATTCTATGTATTTATAATTTCATTTTATCATATTATTATCGAACCTAATCATATTATGATTTAGTTTTATTATATTTTATTACCATTAACATATATTACATGTTTACTTATAATAAGCCATGTATAAATTAATTAAGGATTATCATGAAGGTGATAAACAAACGTTTAAAAACGAACTATGTATGATATAACCAAACATATCTGTAGAAAAAATATTTATTTATAACATTTTATTGTTATGGAAATAATAACATAATAATAACATTAATATTTCAAAAGAATAAGTTTTAAGAACAAGAAAAAAAATTAATAATATTTAATGATATTTTTCATTTAATAAATAAATATTATTCTATTGGCAAATCCATAACCATTTTTTATCAATGCCTATAAATGAATTGATCATTCTAATGTGAATATTTGAAAAAGTTTTTTTTTTATCCTTGTTAGGGCGATAGTAACACAAATGTTCCACTATTCCATATTCCTTCCATTACAACAACTCCTACAATTGTAATTAAAAGAAAGCCCCGATAACATTAACTAAAGAAAATAGTAGCTGATCCACGGGGAGGGAAAAAAGCAAATTTCCCTCCCCAAAATGAAAATTTTTAAAGAAGAATGTGTACTAAATTAAGAAAATTGAGAAAATAGTTGTTATTTTCCTCCCCCAAAAGCTTTAGCTGGATCCGCGCCTGATTGATCAATATTAATTGTAATCAGTTTGAAATTGAATATAGATCAGTTGCTCTGCCTTGAGAT
>MINK01173933.1:244-15525 GCA_001735545.1 Phormia regina | reverse complement strand
AGTCTGGACTATAGACTATAGTCTGGACTATAGACTATAGTCTGGACTATAGACTATATAGTCTGGACTATAGACTATAGTCTGGACTTTATACTAAAGTCTCAACTATATTGTATAGCCTGGACTATATTATATAGTCTGGACTATTGGTATGCCGGATAGTTAGGAAAATAAATTATATTATGTGCTATAGAATAGAGTTTGGGTTATAGGCTATAGTGTTGATGGTGAATTTTTGGTTTCAGTGTGGGCCATACAAGCTGTAGTAAATGTATTTTTTTTCTCTCTATAAAAAATTTCAACTCTGCTAATCGTCTTGTACAAAAATAGAGTACAAAAGAAAAAATACCTCAAATGTTTTAATACAAAATCTATTATAAATGCACCATGCAAAATCCCATTTAGAGGCTTAATTTCACCATCGTAAAACCACTTGAAGCATTTTCCACAAGTTCAGTTACAAAAATACAAAGTGAAAAAAAAGAAAAAAAATTGAGAAAAAACTCTAATAATAAACCCAAATACAGTCTAGTTAAGCAAAGCTAAACAAATGTCAAGAAGATTTTTCTTAAACACATTTTTTTCGAAATCTTCCTAAAAATAACAACATCCAAAGCCAAAAAAATAAAGGAAGAAAAAACTAGGTAAAAGAAAAATAGCAAAGCGTAGGTGTTAAGCCCAGTTTAGCTGTGTTATAAATAGTTAAAGCTGGTCAGCAAAATTACAGAGACATTGTGGCTGAGGCAAGTTAAATAAAATGTGAAACAATGTTTGTTTTATACACCAACACAAACGCAACTATGATATAAACTATTTCAATAAGGAGTTTTAGAGATGAATATTTTTTAGTATTTAGAAAAACTAAAGCAGTAGCTATTAAATAGACAGACAGTCTGAACGAAGACTGGCATTAAAATCTAGTTGTTGTTTTTTTTTTATACTTGGACAAAATATTTTTGCATATTCCACTCCTCCAATAATACACTAAATACGGTCAAATAGTGTTTTACTTATTCTTTTGGAGTTTTTTTTTAGATTTAAAACTGCGTTTTTTACAGCAACAAAAAAGTATTCATCTTTTAACATTACTATGGACAGTTAGTGTTTTTAACTAACAAATGCTTTATTTTTTTTTTTTTTATTTATGTAGTTGTTGTCCTGGTTGCAACAAAAAAAATGTATAGAAACATATTTGATGCCGTAACAAAACATAAATCTTATAAACACAAAAAAAAGCTACAGCTAAAATAACAATGATAGGCAGAGGTTTTAAAGAATTGTAGCCACTTTGGAAATAATTATTTAAAATATGAAAATATTAGTTTAAAAAAGACAAATTACATCCTGTTTATAAGAATTAATTTATACTTATTATATCCTGTAAAATATTAGCTTTGATATAAAATCATTTAAATCAAAAAACTTATTTGTTATTTATCTTTTAGTGCTCTCTTCCCTGGCGTTTTTTAACTAATAAAATACCTTCAAAATCTGTTTTAGTAGTAAATCAAAAAGATATTTTTAATATTCAATACTTTAACAGCTCTGTTTTAGATAGAAAAAAAAAACTAGGAATGCAAACTAAACAGCTAACAATAACAACGACATCAACAAAAATTATACAGATCACATAAAGAAATGGCACCTCAGCATGTGTTTAATGTTTCCTTCTTCTATATTTTAAATGGAGATTTTTTTGTTATAATATTTTTCTTTTAACTGGTGGCTTTTATATCATTTGGTTGTGTGATTGCTGTTGTTGTTGTTGTTGCTAGTGTTGGTTTTTGACACAATCAACAATTGATTTGATCACCTGGCATAACATAACAATGTTATGATATGTTAGAGAAGCTTAACGTTCGTTTTCTGTTTTTTTTTTTATATTTTTTCTTTTGGAACTTTTATTTTTTTTTTTCCTTTATTTGGACAAAAATTTGTATATTTGAATGAATGTTAGAGCTAAGTTGCTGATGGTGGTGTTTGTTACTGATAGTTTCTTCACTCCTTCTTTAACATCTATAGCCAGCATTTCATCTTAAATGGCTTAAAGTAAATCTGGTTTATTTAACAACATGTAGCAGCAAAAACAAAAAAAAAACTAAAACTAAATATTTTTTACTATTAATATACACAAATGTTTTGGAGAGATGGAGTGTTTGTTACACTGTTGTGATGTAGATTTGTTTGTATAAGGCAACAACATTCAACATGCTTACAACAACACAAAACCAAAAAAAGTCATAAGTTTATTCATTCGTAGTGTTATGTTTAAGTTTATGACTAATGATCGAAAAGTATGTTGTGATTAGAAATGAATACCCACAACAGCAACAACTTTAACAAAAAAAAAAAAAAAAAAAAAAAAAAAAAAAACAATGTTTGAAGAAAATATGGAAAATTTTGCACTTGGAAGAAAATTTTTTAAATAACTGACAATAAACATCATTAGAAGTTGTCAAGATGTAAAGGCAAGAAAAATAAAATATTAGACAAAATAAATAAATGATAAAAAGTGTGAATATAATTATTTCCAAATAAGTATATCTTCAGAAAAAAAATACCATAAATAAACATTTCGTTAATTTAACGAACATTTTGTTTATTTGACAAAAAAATAGTTATTAGAATAAATACTTTTTAACAATTCTAATTATTTTTTTTTTTTTTTTCTTCACTTTTCTCAAAGCCCCCATTATAATCTTTAATCTTCTTGAAACCATACAAAAAAAAATGCATACAAAAGTCTAAACATTTCAAGTTAAACTTTTTGAGACTTTTTAGTAAAAAACCATTTTTGGTTATGGCTACCTCGTCAAAGTGTGTAACAACTTCTTGCATATTTTCAAAATGACCACTTAAACTTTATTTAAGACAAAAGGAACAACAACGAAATTCAAACTGTTTGTCTACAATAAAGAAATAATTGTTAAAGGCCAATTAGTTAGGAAACACACAAAAAATATAATCAGATGTTAAAATTTCGACATGAGTAGCAAAACAGCTCAAGTACTAATTTTAATGGTAAAACATACAAACAAGAAATAAAAAATAAAAAAATTACATGCCAACCAACAACATTTAAATGTCGGTAAAATATGGTATATAAAAAATTTTATGACATGACATGACACTTGAGCAATACCAAAAAGAAACCAAATTACAAATAACTGTTTAACAGAAAATTTTTAAAAAATTAATAATGGGAACTTAGCTAAAATCGTTTTAAACTGGATAAATCTTAAAATAGAGAAAAATATACTACAAACAAAGAAGGAATACGGTTTTTAAATTTTCACAATTTGGCAGATATTTATGGGAAATAAAAGCAACAATTTTTTTTTTTCTTTAAATTTTACAATAATTTTAAAATTTTATTACAAAATTTGTGTATGTTTTGCAATTAATATTGGCCGTTTTGTTTTTCTCTTTTTTTTCTACCATAAATTATAACTTTATATCGAAGCTCCTACTCCAGTGTTCTTGTTTTTTTTTTTATTATTAAGCTCGCGAAAAGTATCAATCAATCATTAATTGTTATTAAGTGGAAATACGAGCAGAACATGTGTTCATGTTCGAAAAATATTGAGTTCATTTATTTGCATGAGTGCTAACGTCAGTGTAAGCAAATGTAATGTGCGTTTGCTTTTAACCACTCAGGAGAATGACTACAATAAGGCGTTATCATATTTAATGACACATAATTTGTCCTTTTTTCCTGGGTGTATATTCAATGGGTTTTCATTAATTTGGTCACAAAAAATGATCATGAAATGCATTTTAAAATTAATATAAAATTTATGAAACAACAACTAAAGGAATGAAATCATAGAAACAAACGGATAATCTATGTACCAAAAATAATAATAATAATAATAATAATAATAAGGAAAATTAAGGAAAATTTCTTGTGTCAAAGCCGAATAATTAGTTAGGACAGATATAATCTTCCTCAAATAATATTTATCATAAAAAATATGTAAATCAAAAATCTATAGAAAATATATCGATAACTTAAGCCAGAAAAATTAAATTTTTGCCAGAAAGTTATTCGATAACGAACAATTTCTCAGTTAAGTTGTAAGAATTTTTCAATAAAAAATAGCAATAAAAAAACCATAAAACCTGTATAGTTAGGATTAATGGAAATATTAACGATAACATTAACTTTAATTTCCTATAAAAAATTTATCGATAACCATAATTTAAACAAAAATATATATATTTCGATAAACATAATCTTTTACAAAAAAGTATTTCGATAACCATATTTTTTATAGAAAATTTATCAATTATAATAAATTAAAAAATTTATTAATTAAAATAAATTAAATTTAAATTTTCCAGAGACAAATTTTCTTTAAACAATTTATTGATCACTAATTTTATTGATAGAAGTAATTTTCTATAAAAAATTTATCGATAGCATTTATTTTCTAAAAAAAATCGATAACAATAATTTTTCTTCAGATCGATAAATATTTTCGACATAAAAATATTTATTTTATAGAATTTTTTTTATAGAATTCACACCCTTCAAGTACTGACCTCACATACACCTTCTTTAAATTCCTATAGCGACAACAAAAACCTCAGCTACAACAACAACAAACAAATGCAACATATTTAACAATTCATCTTCTAATTATAACGTTGAAAGCATTAATTTTTCATAGAGCGAGCACACATGCGCTCCATAAGCAACATTGAAAAAAGTGCGTGAGTGGATTAAATGGATTCGTTTCGTTTCACTTCCTTTGGTTTGTTGTAGTTGCAACGCAGTAGTATGTAATATTTAAAACTTCAAAACGTTGTTTGTTTGTCTTCAACAATTCCAATGGAGGATTATAATTTTGTTTTTGCGTTCTTATTTGCTTAGAAGGCGTTTGTTAATATATATCAAACATACTTGGATTTTTTTTTTATTTTACTTTTTTCTATTCTGAGATTTTTCATAAAATATTTCTGCTATGGCTTGGGTTCTAGCTTTAACGCTAAATGCGTTTTTGTAGCAATAGATGAGTTGTATGTTTTACATTCATATAACAAGGTTTTTTTCTTTTTTGTAGATTTCTTACTTAAATTGAAAAATGCGTTCGTTTTGTAAAATAATTTTTTATTGAAAGAAACATGTAAGAGGTGGTTGGAGAATTTTAAGTTTAAAGTCATAAGAAAAGAACTAAAATAACACAAGTTAATATGAGTCAGTGTATGCATGTTTGTATGTCTTTACAAATCGTTGTGGCATGTAAACTTAGATGTTCGTTAATTACTTTAATAATGGTTTGGTGTTTTTTTTTTAGTCTAGGACTCATTTTTAAATGCATAAATAATAAATTTTTTTCTAAAGAGTCGATTGTATTTAGAAGAGTTTTAAACAAAATAGAGCACTCCTCCTTCTGTTCTATTCTGTTGGATTTGTATTTAATTTATTATTGTTGCTATTTGCTCTCAAACTCAAATATTGTACATACAACCATATTTAAGTTTGAAAGGAAGCAATAAATGATGGCTAATAAATAGGAAAACATTTATGAAAATGGAAATATTTAATAACAGATCATTTATTTAAAGGTTTAATTAATAGACTCATCGATTAATACGTTATAGAATGTTTGCTTTGATTTAGGAAAGAAAATGCATTAAATATCAGGTGTGTATATATTAGAACATTTTATAAATTTATTACAAAAATAAATAAATAAATAAATAAATAAATAAATAAATAAATAAATAAATAAATAAATAAATAAAAATAACAACAATAATAATCAATAATTGACAAAAAAACATAACGATAGGAGAAACCAGTCAGTAATGGTGGTAATAACAATATTCTATAGAAGATTTATCGATATATTTATCGATAATAATTTTCTATAAAGAAGATTTTAATAACATCAGACGAACATCGCCATCTCCGAGTTTTTCAAAATTTTCCAATACGTTATAGTTTAGATTTCAGATAGCTGTTCAAAGTTCACATTTTTCATCGGACCTATTTGTCCGATTAAATAACTAAAATTTAATTTTTGTTTCTTGCCTATTGATAAAGTTTTTTTAAGGTAGAGAACTTATTAATGAATTCACATCTTTCAACTGTTGCCCTCGCACACATCTTTTAAAATTCCTATAGTAATAAAAAAATTTTTATAAATAACATTTATCGTTAAATTAATTTTTCTATAAAAATCTATTGGCAATATTTCTATTTCTTATAGATAATGTATCGAGATTTATCTTTTCTACTGAAAATCTGTATAGACAGATTTGAATTTTCTATAAAAATTTTATCGATAACTTGAAAATTTAATGTTCACTTAAATTTTTCTTTAGAAATTCGATCGATAATTTAAATTTTCTGATGAAAATCTATCGATAATATGAATTTGCTATAGAAAATTTAATTATAAATAAAATTTTCTGCTAAAAATTTATAGATAACTTGTAACTTTTCTATAGTAAATTTATCGATTATCTCAATGTTCTAGAAATAAATTTGTTTATTACTTTTAAATTAAAAAAATAAAATAATGATCTCTAAAAATCTCATTGATATTTTATCTTCCTTTGAAATTTTATAGATTCCTAATAATAAACTCAATTTAAAATAAATGAAATTTCCTATACATGAGTAAAAAAAAAACTAAGAGGAACGCGCCAAAAAAAAATAGTTTGTTTAAGGAATTTTAAAACAATTTCTTTTAAAGACTCTTTAAAACATTAAAAGTGAACGAAATACCGTAGTATAAAACGAACATAAGTATAAACGTTCAGTAACAAAATTTAGCAAAGACCAAGCAAGGACCCTTTTTAATATTTTCGTATATATTTTGTTGTCATTATAACTATTTTTTTCTTCTTCTTGTTATTGCTGCTGCTATTGCTGTATTTTTTGGCATGTGTCCTTATTCATAAATATCAAAATAGTAACAGCTGCTTTTATCAGGGAAATAAAATGAATTGACCTAATTTTCAGAAAAATTAAAACACTCAAACCATAAACTGTAGGGGAAAAAACAAGGAGGAACAAGTCCATAATGGTTGCCAGTTGATTCCCTTAAATAAGAAGAAATTTAAAAAATACATACACATGGATACAGATGAGAGTTTTTGTTATTTTTTAGATTTTTATCGCGTAAATTAGTTTTTGTGTGGTGGCCGGGAGTAGTAATAATAGTGAAGCAGAGAGAAAGCTTTAGTGAGATTGTTAGTAATTACAATAATAAAAAAAATAGTTATTTAATTTTCAAATTTAGGTTTGTTTACTTTAAGGGTTTCTCAAAATAAAATTTGTTAACAAATTATAACTGTAAATAACAACCAAAAATTTTATTGCCAAACATCAGCTGCGTTTCTTTTTTTCGCTTTGAGTTTGTTAACCCTTTTTAGTCTTTTAAATTTTGGCAACATTTTAAAATGAATGTGTGTTTGTGTGTGTGTGTGTTTTTTTTTAACTTAAAAAACAAGTGTTAAATTTTGTTGTTTTGTTAAAACCCTAGTTCGGTCCTTTTTATTATTAAGCCGCTATCCAACACTTGTTTGCATTTATTGCTTTATTTAACCTTCATGGATTTCCTTGTAAGAAACTGTCGCTTTATTTTGCCAATATCATTTATTTTTGGCAATTTGCGTGCATCAGCTGCTTTTTTTTATTATTAAGTTGAAAACTATTTGTCATGTTACTTATTTCTGCTTATTGGAGGGCTTTTAATATTAAAGTAAATTTTAGTATTAATTGGAAATGATGAGTTAACTTCCGTTATACATACATCTTTAATTTATATACAATTTTTGTTTTTCTTTTTTTTTAATATTAAACAGAGATACTTTTAATAAAAGGAAAAAATTAAGGGAAGTTTTAATTCTAACACTATTAATTCTACACTATTTTGTTTGAGAAACACGACAAAAGATCAAAATCATTCACTAGCTTTTGTAGCTAAATGATCATAATTTTATCTATTAAATAAGATCAAAATCAAGCAGCTGTCTTAAAATGTGTTTAAATTATTTAATTTTAAATATCTGGAGAACTCCTTAGCGTATGATTAATATTAATTATGACTTAATTTACAAATTCATGAATTACTTGTTAATTAAAAAAAAAACAATTAAATAAATTTAAAAGCTAAAGGGATAAAAAAATTTCCAGTTAGTTAATCAAGCAGATACATATTAATTTTAAATTATTATTTTCATTAAAATATGACAATAAAAGTTAAATATTTTTTAATTAACAAATATAATTTAAAAGATTTATATATTCACATATTTAAAAGTACTAAACTCTGATTGTTAAATATGTTTAACATACACCCGATTAATGTAAATTATTTCAAAATTGACATTTTTAACAACAACTTTGCTATTTTTTTTAGAAATTAAGTTATAGTATTACATAACAAAGACTTCCAGCTAACTAATGAATTATGAAAAATAAGCTATAAGTATAATAATGCTTAATTAGCCCTTATATGCTTTTTTTAAAAATTATCATAAACTAGATTTTATTTTTTTAAGTAAATGTCATCTGAATAATTATTTTCGTAATAAAAACGAAATCTATCTATTTTGATAGATTTACCTTTTTAATGATCACTATCACAATTTGAGTAATAAATAAATATTTTTCCTAAGAATTATGGCAAAAATAAACTAAAATTAAAATATGCAAAAATTTACAAAAGTATATAGTTATTTTAAGTTAAAAATATGTACAACAAATGTGGCAGAAAAAAATAACTATCAATCATAAATTACATAATAAGCAACACTATAAGACATTTAACACAACGAAATAACGAAATATGGTTGGAAGGAATGAACATTCATGTGAAAAATATTTAAACGAATTGAAACGTACACATCAATAATTGATTGACGCATATTTTAAAAATTAATGGATGATTTTTTTTTTTTTTGCTGCTTTTTGCATTTTCTATTATTGAAGGAAAAACAAAAATGAATTGAAGAATTTCAATGCATGAACAAAAATAAAAATGAAAAATTCATTTTAAAAGCAAAAATATGTTGAAGAATTCATAAGAAAAAACGCATTTATTATAAATACAATCAAATGCAAAAAAAAACTTACAAATATAAAATAATAACAATTATAAAAATATAAAGAGTTTCAAAGATTTTCTTTAGCTAATTTATAAGGAATTAATAAAAAATTCAATGAAACCAAAAACAGCAAAAAATCTTAAACATAAATTTAAACATTTTGTTTTTCTTCTAAAGAAAAGTCAAATTATATTGATTTGACTTTATTTAAAGCGAAATTTTATTAAATATTTATTTATATTCTTTTTTTTATGCTGCTGCTGCTTCTGATACTGTCAATTAATTTTGAGTTGTATTGAGCTACTGTAATTTTACATTTGTGGCAAAAACTAGATACAACAAACTACACTTCAGTCACATGTTGTTAGTGGTATGCAACAACATGCTACTGCCATTTACCGCTGCTGTGCTGCTGCTGCTGATACTATTGCTCATGACGGTAGTCATTTTCATATAAATTTAATCCAAAACTATGTGTAGGCGTGTGAATTTTTTTCCATTACGTTTCTCTAGTGAACGAGGAAAACATTAAATAATTTTTTGGGGGAAAAAGACGAAAAAAACTATAGAAATGTTTTAACTAAAAATAGTTTTTTCATCGTATTTCACGTTTGAGTGTTTTTGATTATGCCAAAAATAAATCAATTATAAATTATATTTTTTTGGGGGGGGCAAAAGAAAATAAAATAAATTTCATGTCTTTTACTTACTTTTGTATATTGAATATAAAAATGAGATGGAAATTTCCTTGAAATCACTTACCTGTAATGAAAATTGAAAAGAAAAATATGATTTATTAATAAGAAAATCTTTAATAATGAATAAGAAAAATTGTAAATGTATATAAAATTTATAATAAAATCTTAATTTTTTACTAAAAGGGGTAAAAAAACAAATTTCATGAAGAATTTTATGTTGTAAAAAATTTATTTAAAATGTTGAGTTTATTTTATTACGATTAATATTTATTGTGAATTCATTTAAAATTTTTATTATAAAAGGGGTCACGTAAGAAATTGTTATTTTTTTGAAGACTTAAAAATAAAAACTCTTTATGATGTTTAAAACTAACAAAATATTATATGTTAAAGATCCTTGTTATAAAATATAATATTGAAGAAATACTTTTTATAACAACTTTCTTTTCAAAGTTCTTTTCCATTTTTTAAAAATTAAAGATTCTAGCAAAATCAATTTTAAGATTCTAGCTTAAATATTATTTTAAAAAATATTTAAATACAAAAATATTTTAATCGCTTTGACATAAAATTGATATTAATTATAAGTTTATTAACATTTTTGTTTAGATTAACAAAAATCAAAAACTATAATATTCTAGAGATTTCAAATTAAGCTACCGAAATTATAAATTATACAAAAAAAAATTGAACAAAAACACTTTCTTCAGAACTCCTATGCGTATGATTAATATTATTAATGAATCAATTTAAATTTCAACTTGATATCTTCACTTATGTCAAAATTATACATAAAATAAAATATATTTAGTAATCGAAAGAAATCAGTTTTAAAAATTAATAAGAAAAAGTATCTTCAATAATATTAATATATATATAAATCAGAGGATTAATTTTTCAAAATATTTTATTGCAGTTATTCGTAGAACTTATTTAACATGTATATTAGGGCGCAATAATATTTGTTTATAGTTTATAAGTATATAAGTGAAGAATCATTTGAAAACTTAAAGTTTTTCTGAGAGGACATCTTAGGGAAAAAATGCTTACAAAGTTATGTCTTTAAAGGTATCTAGTTCTATCAATATGTCGATATGTGTATATATACAAATAATGTTTATATATACTTATAAGGATATTTCCTTAAGTTATTTGCTACAATATTTAAATTTAAAATATTATTACATTATAGGGACTCTTAGCTTTCATAAAGAAAAAAAAATAAATAAATTTCAGTTACGAAATTTGTTATATCAATAAAATTTTTAATTGATTTTACCATTAATTAACTAAAATTAATTGTTTTCGTCTAAATTTCTATTAAATTTTTTTCAATTTTCGATTCAATAAGTATTGTAATTAAAATTTCATTTAAAATCAACTAAAGAATTTACTGAATTGATTTTAAAATTAATTAAATCTCGATTATGGCAAAAATCACATATATTGGTTATTTTATTGTTACAAATATTGAAATAAAAAAGTTTTACAATAATATATTAAAAAAAAAAAAAAAGACATAAATATCGAGTCCTTGCCGCGAAAATAACTTAAGTGCGGAACACAAAACTTTCCATTAGCAGCATTTTGCAATGAGTTTTTAATAAGATATATTCGCGATATGTGTTTGATATGCACATAATAAACGTAACGTACACAGAAAAAAGTCACCAATTAACAAATATATATGAAAATAATTCATTCAATCAATAATTTGCGCCTCTTACCAATATCAATTACTAAAAACTATAAAAAATACAAAACAGAAAAAAATTTCCAATTAATAAATTAATAAAATCAATCAAGTAGATGATTAAATGAATTAAAATTGTGTACAGGGAAAAATATTACCAAAACTTATTTTTTATTTTATTTTTTCTTCAACATATTTATTAAATTTTGATGCAAAATTAAACAACTGAGTTAATTGTAAAAAATACGGTAATAATTTTTTTTGTGTATAAAGTATAATTAGCGAATGTTATGTTCATTCCCGGAATACCCATAGACGTCATCTTGATGAAGGCCCAACCAATTGGATTTAAATATAACTATGAGAACATTATGGCAGTCAGTCTTAAATATATTCTAAAAGTAATTGATATAAACGTACATTCTATTCACAATGTAGCGTAATTATACCGCGTTATACATCGGGGATTTCCCACAATCAATAATATACAACATTTATTTTATTATTTTATTTATGGCAAATCTTTAAAATTTATAGTAATCGAAAAATTTTACACTTCTGTTTGAATAACCAGGAAATCTTTTACAACTTGAATCACTCACATTTATGTTTCGTTTCCTAAAAGCTCAATGAATGAAGAATCTTTCATATTTTTTATAAAATTATTCTGTCTCAAAAAATTTTTATTTTCCTTTTTATTTAATTTTTTTTTTTTTTTTTTATTTTACGTTTATGTAAAAAAAAAAAATACTTAAAATAATTTGATATTAAATAAAATAAAAAATTACTTGAAAAATTGTGTGGAATAATTTTTTTGGTGTAAATATTTTTTATTATTTTTTTTTCCCCAAATGTGTATTATTGAAAGTCCATTTTAGAGAAAATTTTACATCCTAAGAAAAATTGAGTACGTATGTGTGAAAATAACTATTTTTACTTGTATTGAAAATTTTCAATATATTAAATAAAATCAAATTTATAAATAAAATATTCTATAATGCATTTCAATAAAAAAAAATCAAATAAAGAAAAATCAGCAATAATTTCACTCCTATTATTTGAGTTAGAGAATGCATTCACTGTTTTCATTTAAATAAAATTAATTATTTAAGAATTGTCTTTCTAATGAAATCAAAAAAGACATGGAAATGATTTTTAAATGAAACTTTTTTTAATTTTATATCAATAAACCCCACATGGCGTATGATTTATATTAATTGGACAATTTAAAAATAATTAACAAAATTTAAAAACTTGAACATTCTTTAATTTCCAATTTAACTAAATTTAAAAATAAAATTACCATTTAAGTTCTAATATTAAAAATATAAAATGAAATATTTTATAGCCCTTTACTTTCAAATTCTAACGTTTCTCATTAATTTTTATTGCCTTAAAATAACGATAAAAATCAGTTAAAAATTCTTTTAGCAATTTCCATATAATAATTGCATATTTTAGCATAAACGCTTGTATAAATTACAATTTCTTGATAAATTTATAAAAAAAAAAAAAAAATTAAAAAAAAAAAAACTATAAAAACACACATTATGAGAACATTATTATTGACATGACAATACCAATGTTTCACCACGATTTATATGATGTCATAACAATTAAACACAGAATCTTTAGTACCGGTAAAAATTTACAACTATTTAGAATTTCAAATTAAACGATTTTATTATTATAATTCCAACTAAATATTTATGGATGCTGTATTGAAAAACTGATGACTGGAAGAAATTGTAAAAAAAAAAAATCAGAAAAACAAAAATCGTGACAAGTATGAATAAAATCTTCACATGTTTCTATAAATGAATCTTAGCAGAAAAAGTTCAAGGGTGACAATATGTTTAAATACAGCAATATTTTTTTATTTTTGTAATACAAATCATACAAGAAAAAAATATATATTTATATATATTTTTTTTAATGGCTGAACACAATTGAAACTGCTGACGACAATTATATGTGAAAATCATGCAGTCAGTTAGTTAGTCAGTCAGCCAGTCACTGTAATGAATTTGTTGGCATGTAATAAATACATACTTGCATTTTTAATTAAAACCAACAAGTGTAAAAAAATTCTTAAATACTCGGTATTCATACGATTATAAAAACAATGTAAAGGGTTTAAGACAACGAACGGCAACATTAACAATTATATAAAATGTGTTTAACTTTTAGCAACAACTAACAACTAACAACAAACTATATTGTATGTATTCTAAAGATACAAATACTACTCATACCTATAAATATAGACTTACATACATTCACACACACACATACAATTACAAATAATTACCGACTACAACTATAACAAATAATATAGTTGCAGTTTGTACACTTAAATTTATAATATGTATTGATTTCTTTTGAAATAGAAGAAACCATTGCGAAAAAATAAATAATACTACATTTTATTGTTGTAAGATTTATTTGTAGGCCATAGACGAATTAAAAATGACCTGCTCTTTTTCTTAGGATAATTAATCCTGAGTTTTTTAATTGCAAATCTTTTATTAAAATTAATTAAAAACATTTTATAAATATTTTACCTTTTTCAAGTTTATTTTTTACAATTTAAAATATTTATTTATTTTTTGTTTAATACATTTATAGTGACAATTGACGTATTTCGTGTATTTTTTTTTTTTATAGTATTGCTTTCGTTGATATGGTAGAGTTTGTTGGCGGACTTTTTTTGTTAATTTAAACATTCGCATTGCGAAAAATATATCCCTTATATTATAGATTGTATTTCTTAAATGTTTCTTCTGTATTTTAATTTTTTTAGGTAAATTTCTTTTGCAGGTGTTTGCTATAGTTATGAGATTTTTCTAGTACTTTTTTTTAGAACCTACAAATAGAAATGATGTGCACAAGCCTGAAGGTGAATGCCAAAATTCGTTTAACACTTAGACAAACAAAGAAACATAAGCAAACAAAAACGATATAAATATATAATCAAAAGCATATTTTAAATAAAGAGAAACAAACATTTTTGACTTTCGTAATGAGAGTTTAATAGTAATATATTAACTAATATCAACTTTAAAAAGTTCTCTTTCAAATGAGACAAAACTCTACTGGTTAACTTTATTGAGTTATTATAAGTTTAAATTATTTTATATTCTAAGGCGTATGATTAATATTAATTCTAATTGATATTGAATTTACTTAAAAGATATTTAATTTTAAAGTAATAAGCTTTTTTACAAAAAATTCACTCCATTCAATAGTTTAAAAGAAAATGTATAGACATTTTTAAAGAAGAAAATAAGCAGAATTTTAATTTTACATTTTTTTCATTGCTCCATCTATATCCACAGATCTCAAATGGTGGTCCGCGACCCACAAGGGGTCCGTAAGTAAGTAAACATACAATTTTTTTTAAAAAAGTATAAGTTTTAATAAAAATCTTTTAAAGCCTGAATATATTTAAAAGAAAGACATATTTATACCAAGAATGAAAATATCTGTTATTTCGACTATAAGATCTACATTTTGTTTGGAAACTTTAAACAACATATTTTAGATTTCTAAACTGCATTCTGTTTACAGATTCCTACTTTTGGATTTTATAGAATAAAATTTCCATTCTAAAGGATGTACCTTGAACGCTGGGGGTTTTCAGAACTGTTTTCTATTTTAAAATCATCTCTGCGAAGATCATTTTCAGAAAAGTACACAATTTCTATATGTTTTTAAAGAAAATTTTTATTTACAGGAAAAATAGTGCAGACATTTTTTCGGTCTTAAAATCACAAAATAATAATTTTTGCCGGAAGAGTAAGTGCGTCTTCAAAAATTCCGAG